>APFE031201184.1:31877-73009 GCA_000404065.3 Pinus taeda | reverse complement strand
GATGTCATCTAAATACACCACCACGAATGAGTTGGTGAAGGGTCATAATATATCATCCATCAGTCTCATGAAGGTTGTGGGGGGATTCGTCAACCCAAAAGGCATGACTAACCAATTGAAAAGGCCCTCCTTGGCTTTGAAGGAAGTATTCCACACATGGGAGGGTTTGATTGGTACCTGGTGATAATCAGACTTCAAGTCAATCTTGCTAAAATATTTGGCCCCCTTAAGTTGGTCTAGAAGGTCATCAATCTGTGCGATTGGATATGTATTCCTGAGAGTGATCTTGTTCAGTGCCTAATAGTCAATATAGAGTCTCTAGGTCCCATCCTTCTTTTGTACCAACAAAATCAGGCTCCCATAGGGTCATGAACTTAACCTTATGTTCCCTTTGTACAACAACTCCTGAATATGCTTGTTGATTTCATCGTTCTCCAGAACAAAGAGTCGATACATTGGTCCATTGGGTAGCGCCAAGTCTAGGGAAAGATAGATGGAGTACTTAACTTGACAGTGTAGAGGTACCATTGTGAGTGAGATGAAGATGTCCCTGTAATCCTCAACAACCCTGCCCTTGATAAATTTCTCATTTTGGGAAATGATCTTACTATATTTCTTCACAATGATCAAAGATATGGAAGTAGGTGGTGCTACATCTAGTACCCTATACAAATTATTGCCTAAAGTAATAATAAAAATGTGAGGCCTAGACTCATATACAACATGCCGCTTCCACAAGTATGGTTGGCCTAATAATACATTGCAAAATTTAAGAGGAGAAGCATCACACAATACCTCATTTGTGAAGGGATTAATGTCATAGGGAAGGCGACAATATTAGATGACATGTAGATCTCATCCTCAGTGAAGCCACCCGATGGTGTACGATTGCGGGTGTGTTGTGGTCGATAGTCCCAGCCACTTCACGACCTCTACTAAAATGAGGTTCTTTCAATTCCTGCTATCGACAATGAATTGTAGCGGAGAATCCTTCACCCACATATTTGAGTGGAAGAGGCTCTCCCCCTCCTCTGGATCTTCAGGCTCATCCTTCTGGATATTGGTGGTGCCAATGGTGGCACTAGGCTCTGTGTCAAAAATATTCTTCAATTTGTCGGGTTCTAAATTAGAGTTGGAACATGAATCTAATTCAGAAGCCTTCAACTCATCCACTAGTGACTGTTTGGCCCGACACTCACTTGTGTTATGAGTGGGGCTCTTTTGGAATCACACCATTTTCCAGTGCCCTTCTTTGCCTTCATGGTGTTTTTCTTCACTTGTGGCTTCAATGGGTTGTCTTGGGTCCCCTTGCATTGGCTTTGTCCTTTTTTCTGCAATTTGAGGGCACCTTTCCCTTGCTTTAGATTTGTAGATCCAAAGTCTTTCTTCTTCTATTTAAATTTCTTCTCAATCTTGACAACATATCTATAGGCAACGCCTATCAAGGAGATATTCAGGAACTCCATCTTATCCTAGATGTACTTGTGTAGACATCCATTGTACTTGAGTACCAAATCACTCGGAAACCTTGATACCCAACTTCTTGCGAAGGGTATGAAAATTATTGATTAATGTTGGCATGTCTTGGTCCCTCTCCTACAATAGCGTGGTCCACTTTATGTATTTATCCTCATAGCTCCTAACAAGGTAATATTGTTCCTTGATGGCATCCGAAAATAATTCCAAGTGGGTGTGGCTAAAAATAGTGAGGGTTCACTCTCTTGCCTCTTCTAACAACAGGATCCCCACTAATCATTGACGTGGGGGGCACTTTGAGGAGTGAAAAAATAATATTTTCCCGCTTGGAAAAATAATGAAATGAAAATATCCTAGTAGATTTAACCATTTATCTATGACATCTACATCTATCTGACCTTTAAATATGGGGATGTCAAAGTAAACTTATACCTTAAAGTGGGTGGCACTTCCAGAGTGGCTGATGGAATAAGACATGTTGTCTGTAGTTAGTTGTCGAAGGATTTGGGAAAAGTTTTCCATCATCATAGTCCTTTATCAATCAAGGGCTTCATCGAGAAATATTTTGAAAGAATCTCATGATTCCTCATCTTTTGTTTCTTTCGCCATGGGAGGACATCGGGGTTTGCCGGCTTGGTCTTGCACAGGTTCAACCAGTTCAAGCCCTAACTCCTTATAACCTAATCTCTTTGGGGACATGCAAATAAAAATAGAGAAATAGAAAAATGCTCTAATACCACTGATATGAACTTAAACAAGAATGTAACAAAAATAAAACTTCATTTCATTAATATCAGAGAACTAAAATATGCTTACATACAAATTGAAAATAAATTATCTTAGGTGATGATAGCTTATCTCTGAGAAGAGATGTGGTGGCTACATGCCTCTAAACTATATTGCAATGAGATTTGAAGGCCAATTTATTATTGAGATACAATGGAAAACCCTAAACATCCAAAAACCTAACCCTAGGAGATGAAGCGCCAAAACTATCGGCTCGATTGGGGTAAATTGGTACATCAACTTCCAAGGTTCATAAATTTGGCATATGATCTTCGTTTCATGCGCACTATACCATGTTAGAAATATCTATCTGAGTGTTGGGTGCGGGATCCGCCAAGGGTAGTTTTGGGCCTTAAAGCCCAGATTTTGGTCCAATTTTGTAATACAGATGTAAAAGCTTCACATTTTGTGGGCGCAGAGTGCGTAGTTGTTAAAGAGTCATAGGGTTGGCCGCTTTTATTTTGATAATGTAATGTTAGTTGAAAAAGTTCTACCCATGCTCCATGGACCATGGGATTGTATAAATAGAGCTAAGCTCTAAGTAGTTAGAGAAACAATGTCTAAGCAATGAAGATGTATGCGAGATAGCTCTGAAGTGTAAGTCTAACTTTTGGGCCATAGCATAGGTAGAGGCTCTGCAGCTAAGTGTGCACAGGCCTAGTAATCTACAGTTGAGTGTGCGGACCCCTGCAGCTGAGTGCACAGGGCGAGTCGAGTCTGTAACCATTAGGAATCATTAATAAAGAGAAGTTTTCTATCATTCTACGTATTTATTTCTTGTTTATGCATCTGTTATACTGGGTATGAATTTCACTTCTAATGCTTATATAAGGCGCGAATGTGTATAAATATATTGGTTAAGTGAACACAAGTAAGAACATCTATTTACGTGTAGCTAACTAAGATCTACCAATAAGTTAAGTAAGATACTTAACCTAGTTTGAGAGAGAGCGTAGATTGTTTCTCTAACAACACAAAAGGATTGTAGCCCCTGGTTAGGGCTATACAAAAGCCAATTGTAACACTTAACGAAGGTACTGAAGGATATAGCAGAGAGAAAAGCCACCTGTGCAAAGGTAGGTATAGTTGGAATAAACTGACATCACAACCATCTCAAGGGTACGGAAACTTGGTTTCAACACCCCCCCATACTACTTCGGGTGAGACTTCAGTCCATGCTCTACGGGCTGATGCCGAAAGGGCCAGTAGTGTGGGGATTTGTTTGGATAACTAATGTTGAACCTGTGTCAAACCCCCACAAGCCAACAAATGGTTCTGTTGTTGGTACCAAAATCTGCATAAGAGATGTGTGATGTCATATCACTGGAATCCAACTAAGAAAGAAATCAAAGGCTAGTTGGACAAAAGAATTCACGAGTTCGTGGTACAAGAAAACAAAAACTCGTGACTGTCAAATGAATAGTGGTTAGATAGCTACCTATATATGGAGATCCATGAAAATTTTTCACATCCTTCCCTACTGAGCTATACGAGTGGATCGTGAAGCTAGCAGATAGCCAAGGAAGGTGGAAACTTGACGGTCCTATTGTGTGGACCCCAGAGCTAGTGTGAAGGTTGGAAGCATCAAAGGATAAGATCATGGTTGTCATTGATCATTGGTTCGATTGCATTATAGGAGGATTTGTTACTAAGTTCGTGGCTGACACCTCAGTCAGCTATAGTGAGGCAGAGTGGTGCTTTCTCAAAGGACCACGATGTAAGTACGTAAAATCTCTAAATCCTTGGATTAAAATTCTGTTGTGCGAAAAATAGGTTATGCAGTTACCTTGATGTTTAGTTCTACGTGAAGTGGAAGAATTTATAGTTACGAAGGAAATAAGGGTCCAGAGCATAGCCCCTTGATTTCACCTCCGCGACGGGATGAGGAAGGGATCGCGAAGGTCTCTCCACAAAGTGTTATTCATTTGATAAGGCAAGGATTTATGCGAACACCACCTCTGCCCACACCACCACCAACTTCACCTCCATCAACTCCAACTTCACCCATACCACCTCCACCACCACCGTGATTCAGTATGGAGATCACAATGAAGTTGCCTTTATTCAAAGGCTTGGGAAATGAGGACCTGGACCAATTCTAGTTCATAGTGAAGGCTGTATGGGAAGCTCAAGATGTTACAAATGACCATATAAAGAAAGAAACACTGGTTAGCACCCTGTAGGACCGTGGCTAACTTGGTATATTATGTACTCCAATGATAACCCGAAAGCGAGAGTAGCGGACATCGAAGTAGCAATGAATAGAGAATTTAGTAGGCCTAAATCTAAAGCGCAGTTGATTGTTGGATTCAAAGAAATCACAATGCTACTAGGAAAGACACCTTGGGAACTAGATCAGAGGCTAAAATGTACGATTTGTGAAGAAAACATGAATCTGATGGATGGACAGCATCACGAGTGGTTTGTAGCTTCACTACTACCACGCTTGAGGAGTGCGTTGTCGCAGCAGAAGATAAAAACTCAAGAAGAGGCCCTAGATATTGCCATGAGACTACATGAGACCTCGATGCAAGATCCTAATCTAGGAGTTCAGTAGATTCACGCGTAGTGGAAGAATCTGTGCCTTGAGATGCAAAGCTTGAAGCAAGATAGGACGGTTCGACCAGAAGTGGGCGAAGAAGTATGGTGAGTGAAATTCAAGGGTCAGGGTTATGACAAATACCATTGCTTGGTCTTTAAAAATTATCTTGCAGTAGGATGACTAATGCCTCTAAGGTCAAAAGCTCAAGCAGGACCTAGCGCGGTGCCTACTTTGTGGTGCACTATCTGTCAAGTAGCCAGAAAACATGCCACGAATAACTGCCACTTGTTACAAAAGTATACGCAAGCTCCACAACAGTTCTTCTGTAACTTTTGTAGGTCGGTGAGACATGATGAGTATACCTGTAGGAGCTATGAATTAATGATGGATAGAACTCCTACCTATAGGGTTCAAGATGAAACAAAACCCCTTGACCAGAATGCAAGAATGGTGCAGACAAGATTTCGGGGGCGCGAAAGAGGCCAAGGTGGAGGAGGACTTGGTAGAGGTCGCAGACAGTTGATTTGCTATAATTACAGAGGGCTAGGACACTATGCCCACGATTGCACTAATTCAACATGCCTGTCGTGCAAGTATTTCACGTTGTTTGATCATAAGACAAAATATTGTCCTACACTGATAGCTAGGATCTGTGACAAAGGAGTGCTACCACCTCCCCTAGCTCAGAACCTGTAGATGTGACATCTAAGCTGTTCGAGGAAGATCCTAATGTAAATATAGTACTCTGAAGTGGAATCGTGACAGGAGATGACAAGGCAAAACAACCGGAAGACAGTCCCTGGGTTGGCAAAGCCCCAGCGAAAGAAGCTGAGTTTGATTTGGAGCGTGCTTGGGAAACCTTAATGGAAGCTAAGAAGAGCTTCACTGAGGCCTCCTTTTCAGGAAGGAAAGATCAACCCAAGCTAGAAATGGATCGCTCCATGCTCACAACTTTCCCGGAAACTTGTATGAAGTTAATGCACAACAGTAAGGCTATGAAAGGGTTACGGGAACTCATCAATACATGTGTTGGGACCACGCTAGGAGAACCGTGCGTAGTCTGAAATATAAGAAAACATAAAATAAGGACAGGATGTGAAATGAGACTCACCACGTAGATCAGAGATTACGAGATGGATCAAGTCATTTTGGATTTGGGATCAAATGCAAATGTTCTACCAAATTAGACATGGGAGCGAATGGGGAGACCACAGTACAAAGTTCCCCAATTTAGCTGAGAATGGCGAACCAATAGAAAATCATGCCCATGGGGCAATTGCAGGGAGTAACTATGGATATTGAGGGAGCAAGTGTGCTGACATATTTTGAAGTAATAGAGATTATTGATGACATCAATCACTACCCCACGCTCTTGGGAATTGACTGGGCTACTAATATGAACGGGGTAATTAATCTGAAGGAATGGAAGATGATCTTTGAGAATAAGTCATAGCGTGTAATAATATCCCTGGATCCTACTAAGGGATCTCGCTATATGGAACTAGTCTGTGACTATGAGAGTGATGATGATCTGGACTGCATCTACAAGATAACAGTGCGAGAATAAGACTAGGTGAATCCCATCGTGGATGGACAGATTACATTGGAGTGCAAGAGTTCCTGCACTTTGGATTCTGATGAAGAAGTAGAACGATGGTAGAATCGTTTACACAAGGTACTATGTTGAATTATAAGAGGATGACGTGGTCACTGCACTGTGTGTTGACAAAAGTAAGAGATCTGCCTACTTATGATGGTCTAAATGAGGTAGATACATTCTTGGATGCATTTGAAAGGGAGGTGCCAGAAAAGAAACACTTCCAGGCCTTGGATTGGGTACTATGTGCTATGCCTACAAGATGGTGGGGTATGCATAAAGGAAGCTTTGATTATTGGTGCGAATGTAGGTGAATGATGCGAACACAATTTGGGAAGCCTAAGGAGGGACTGATAGACAAGTATGATGGGCAGGATGATCCATGCACACATCTGGCCAAGTGGACTCAGGCCTATGGAGAAAAGCCACAACCTGAGTGGGTGCACCTGTTCTATCATACCCTAGATATTATACCAATGAACTGGTATCTAGAAATAGAGCTTCACCATGGGACAGGTGAATGGGATATCCTACACGAAGGATTCATGATGACCTTCAGTTTTGAGGATGGTGGGACAGTATTGATGAAGCGCTACAAGAGGTGAAAGAAGCCATCTTCAAGGTACCATAGTAGCCTTTAGACCTGATTCAGCCTGAATGGGCTACTCAGCTGAGTCATACACTAGAATGTTATAATGTGACTACTAAAGAGGAGGATGAGGATCCACAGAATATTAACATTCTAGAAACAAAAGGCCAGTGCGAGGTTCAAGGATCATAGATTGAGAACCATGATATAACACGCTAGTAAAAACTAGATTGGTGAACATTGGTACAGAGGCAGAACCAAAATTTGCGAAGGTCAGAGACTACTGGGATGACGCGATGGTGGATAAGGTCGCTAAATTACTCCACGATTATCAGGACTTATTCCTGACCAATTTTACAGATTTGAAAGGAATAATCGGAGATCTAGGAGTGATGAAGATCACATTAAAGCTTGACGCGAAGCCAGTTAAGCAGAGGCCTTACTGCTTAAATCAGATATACAAGGAGAAGGTCTGCATATAACTAGACAAAATGCTTGTAGCAGGCATCATCGAGCCTATGGAGGAATCCAATTGGGTAAGTCCAATTGTGGTGCAAGAGAAGAAGCATAAGGATGAGATAAGGATATGTGTGGTTCTCAGAAAACTGAATGACGTCTTTGTGCATGATCCTTTCCCAACTTCATTCACGGATGAAGTGTTGGACAATGTAGGTGGTCAAGAAGCTTATTCTTTCGCTGATGGGTTCTTGGGGTGCAACCAGATCAAAATCACATCAGAGGATAGGAGCAAGACAACCTTCGCGACTAAGTGGGGTTGCTTTCAATATATTGTCATGCCATTTGGACTGAAGAATGTGCCTAATATATTTTCACGTGTGGTTTTTGTGGCATTCAAAGAATATATACATAAGTTCTTGGAGGTCTATTTTGATGACTGGACTATATTTGGGCTACTTAAGCACCATGTAGCGAGATTGCGCTTGATTATGGATACCTATCGAAGATACCAAATCGCGCTCAACATCAAGAAGTGTATGTTTCTCATTCCTTTTGGGAACCTATTGGGGCATGTTGTTTGCAGACAAGGGCTAGTGGTAGACCCTGCGAAGATCACAATGATTTTGAACTTGGAAGCACCGAGAAGTGTGAAATAGTTGCGCACTACTCTAGGAAATACGGGATATTACAACAAGTTTATCAAAGGTTATGCCTAGATCACCATGCTGGTGGAAAAATTGTTGAAGAAGGATGTCACGTTCTACTAGAATGATGACTATAAGAAAAGCCTAGATATATTGAAAGAAAAGATGGTTACTGCGTCGATTCTAGTCTTCCAAAACTAGAAGAAAGAGTTCCATGTTCATGTCGACGTGTCGTGTATAGCATTGGGGGCAGTACCGATGTAGGATGGTGGAGAAGGCTTGGATCACCCTATCACGTTCGCAAGTTTCAGATTATCCAAAGAAGAGAAGAATTATTCCACCACAGAGTGTGAGGGGCTAGATGTGGTGTATGTGCTCTAGAAATACTAACACTACATTCTAGGAGGCCACTTTAAGATGTATACAGATCACTTCGAGCCAAAGTACCTGGTCAATAAGCCTCTATTGTGGGGGTGAATTTGCAGATGGCTTTTATTCTTCTAAGAGTAATAATAATTTATCAGGGTCCTTGGGTCAAAATTAGACGTTAATCGATTTTAGGGAATAATAATAACATTAAGAATAATAATAATTTATCAGGGTCCTTGGGTCAAAATTAGACATTAATCGATTTTAGGGAATAATAATAACATTAAGAAAAATAATAATTTATCAGGGTCCTTGGGTCAAAATTAGATGCTAATCGATTTTAGGAAATAATAATAACATTAAGAATAATAATATTTTATCAGGGTCCTTGGGTCAAAATTAGATGCTAATCGATTTTAGGGAATAATAATAACATTAAGAATAATAATAATTTATCAGGGTCCTTGGGTCAAAATTAGACGTTAATCGATTTTAGGGAATAATAATAACATTAAGAATAATAATAATTTATCAGGGTCCTTGGGTCAAAATTAGACGTTAATCGATTTTAGGGAATAATAATAACGTTAAGAATAATAATAATTTATCAGGGTCCTTGGGTCAAAATTAGATGTTAATCGATTCTAGGGAATAATAATAACATTAAGAATAATAATAATTTATCAGGGTCCTTGGGTCAAAATTAGACGTTAATCGATTTTAGGGAATAATAATAACATTAAGAATAATAATAAATTATCAGGGTCCTTGGGTCAAAATTAGACGTTAATCGATTTTAGGGAATAATAATAACATTAAGAATAATAATAATTTATCAGGGTCCTTGGGTCAAAATTAGACGTTAATCGATTTTAGGGAATAATAATAACATTAAGAATAATAATAAATTATCAGGGTCCTTGGGTCAAAATTAGACGTTAATCGATTTTAGGGAATAATAATAACATTAAGAATAATAATAAATTATCAGGGTCCTTGGTAAAAATTAGACATTAATCGATTTTAGGGAATAATAATAACGTTAAGAATAATAATAATTTATCAGGGTCCTTGGGTCAAAATTAGATGTTAATCGATTCTAGGGAATAATAATAACATTAAGAATAATAATAATTTATCAGGGTCCTTGGGTCAAAATTAGACGTTAATCGATTTTAGCTGTTGGAATCTCTGCTCGAACTATTTAACGCGCTAGACTAGATCTATCTCTTCAGCTTCTCCTCACGATGAACCACACTAGTTGGTTCCAAATGTGTCGGAAAAGGTCTTTCTCTATGTTATTTACGCCGAAATTCTTCTTATAACTATGATGGATCAAAGAAGCCTCAATTATACAAGAGTACAACTTTGAAGTTGTTGTGAAGCCTGGACGATTGAACACGGGACCAGACCACCTGTCGCACATCGAGACAAGGGAGGAACCTACTAGTTTGGAGGACAGATTAATTGACACGCAACTCTTTGTTGTGCGGGTCGTGGATGAACATTTTGAAGATATAATACACTTTCTAACAACTAGAACTGCACCGAAAGGATACTCTGTCCAACAAAAGAAGGAATTAGTGGTACACACGGCAAATTTCTATATCATTACTGGGTATCTATATAAGATGGGGAATGATGAAATACTGTGAAGGTATGTACCTAAGTTGGAACGAAGCAGCATCATCGTGAATGCTCATGGGGGCATTGTGGGGGGACATTATGTAGTAAGAGAAACTACGCAGAAGATTCTATGCGTCGGGTTATGGTGGCCAACCCTTCATCAGGATTCAAAAGCATATTGCAAGGCATGTGATGTTTGTCAATGGATAGGAAAGCCATCGCAGAGGGATGAAATGCCTTTGAATCCACAAATGATGTTGTAAGTTTTCAAAAAGTGGGAAATAGATTTTGTAGGACCTATTAAACCTCAAGGAAAGACAGGTGTGAGGTATATTATCACTGCGATGGAGTATTTGACTCATTGGGTAGAAGCCCAATTGGTGAAGGACTGCATGGGTGCAATTATCGCAGAGTTTCTATTTGAACATGTACTGACGCAATTTGGATGTCCGAAGATATTTATGAGTGATCGCAGTACACACTTCTTGAACAAGACAATCAGCGCATTAATGAAGGAATTTTAGATGTACCATTAAAAGAGCACACCTTATCACCCATAGGCTAATGGGACAATCGAGGCATTCAAGAAAGTGCTTGAAAATGTGCTAACCAAAGTATGCAATGCTCAGTGAAGTGATTGGGACCTACGCATACCTGTAGTGTTATGGGCTTATCGGAAGACATGTAAGAAACTAACGGGACAGACACCTTTTAGGCTTGTCTATGGAGTGGAAGCCATAATGCCTATGGAATACATTGTGCCTAGTTTGTGCATAGTAGCGCTCACAGGTATGACGGATCACGGAGCCTTGGAGGAGAGGCTGGCACAGTTGGATGAGCTTGAAGAAGAATGATTTTTTGCTGGATTTCACTAGCAGGTCCAAAAGCAGCGTAAAAAGGCATGGCACGACCGACACATCAAGCTGCCCACATTCAAGGTAAACGATATGGTTTAGTTATATGATAGTAAGTTTGATAAATTCCCCAGAAAGTTAGGATGCATTGGTTAGGGCCATATATTATTAAGGAGATTACGGATAGAGGTGTGGTACAACTAATTAAGTTGAATGGAGAGCCCTTCCCAAGAAAGGTGAACGGCAGTCACTTGAAGCCATACACTGGTGATCTGGCGATGTGACTATATGAAAGTGGCATATTTTTAGCGCTCTAGGCAACTAAAATGAGGTGTGAGACTATAAACTACTCTGCCTTGGAATTGTGCGATGTTAGGATTGTGTGCAGTAGCAAAGTGTCACAGGGTCTGCGACAACGCGAAGACAATTGCGTTGGTGTGTAGGTCTGCTGGAAAGTGACCATTAAAGTCACTATTCACAATTTGATGGTTGGTTTGAGGCCAAATGGAGTAGGTAGTAGGCATTTAAGGTGAACTTTATGGGGTTAGATTCTTGGAAATTTCTTTCCAATTTGGCATTAATGGACCGAATGTGGGGGGAACAATTGAATTCAAATTCAAAAGGCACTATAAATTACAAGTGGTTGCCTAACAAACAACACTTGATAATTTGAGAATTGAGTTGTTGCACACTCAAGTATTCATGAACCGAGACCTATTCGAGACTCTGAAAGTGAATTCGTTGTTTGAGAAACTACCCAAGACACTAAAGGAACTGTGGAGTAGTGCTATTTCAGCACTCAAAGAAGCTATGGACTAGGAGTAGTGATAGCCAAGGAAGTTGCGCAGGAAATTGCAGAAGTGGAAGCCCCAGAGAGTGCCAGAATAATCGTTGAGGTCCCTAAATCACTGTGAATACTAAGACCTAAGAAGGATAAGCATGCCATGATCCTGGTGTGTGTCTCGCCCAGAAATCCACTAAGGACCAAGCTCACATTACAGGAAAAGGGGAAGGCCATTAATTTGAAGGCCCATGAGGAGGAATCTAAAGAAATCTCTCTGGAGGAGGATGAAGAGATGGAAGTTGAAACCCAAGGTGTGGACCCTATTACCTAGTTACCTAGATATGTTCCTCCGTGAAAGGGTAAAGCCAAGGTGCCAAAGGATATAGATGAGAGCAAGATCTCTCTGCAAACTCCGCTGCTCCCAGATGATATTATCTTCGAGGGACCACACTTGGGGTAGGTTCTTGTGTTGAAATTTGAAGATTGGGACCTCATAGACCACAAGAAGTTCTCACATTTAGTGACTGGGAAACTAATGCACTAGAAGATTGATACGACTATTGGAATGATTGAATTGGAGCTGTGCAAATGGCTTAGAGGTGTAGAGAAGGCCGGGTTTTTAAACCTACTCTAGGTGCTGCATTACCACTGTGCCACAATGACCATCTTTGTCATCAGCCAGCTGCTCTGCTTGGTGCATGGTGGGTGCTTGTGGCTGGAGGAGCCCATCCCCATCACAAACCATTTGATTCACCAGATTACACAACTACCCTTCTCAAGAGAGGACCTAACAAAAATTCCAGAGAGAAAAGGTGGCAAGTTAGCCCTCGTGGAGGTAATGAAAAAGAAGTTTAAGTTGGAGAAGAAGAAGCAAGGGTATGCCATCTCTGTAATTAACAACCTTGCAGTTAAGGTCACGACACAAATATTGGCAGGGAAGGTGATGCAAAGGTGTCGCACGGATGAGGTGCTTGTGCAAGTGGCTTCACTAGCAGTGCAATGTGTAGAAGGGCTCCAGTTCAAATGGCTGAACTATATATGTGGTGAGTTCCCTACGAATTGACGCGAGGCATAGAAGCAGGGAAAAAAATTTCAATATGCATGGCTCCTGTTGTCGATCGTACTGGTGGAATGGGAGGTGCCTAAAGATAGACAGTTCCCTTCAATCATATCAGACCTTCCAGAGGCAACGAATTAGGCTTCACTGTGGGTGACCAAGGAGGCGCAGCAAATCAGAGAAAGCAAGATCTTCTAGGTGCTAATGGAGATGAACATCCAGATGGGGATCAACCGTAAGCCATGATTATCACCCACAGTCTACAACAATTTGTAGAGCTTTGTAGATTTCAAAGATTATTTCCACCAAATTTTTATCAGGGCACGGAAGGACCCTATGAAGAGGTGGCATGATTTACCATATTTGGCAACTGACAATGTGATATTCGCAGTCCTTGAGTCTTGGTTGCCGGAGTGGTGCGCTGCAGCTAGCTCTGCGGTGGAAATGGAGAAGTACGTTGTGCAGCACAAGAAAGAAGAGACAAATCTTTGAATGACATAGATGGTGGAAAAGCACAAGAAAGAAGAAGCAGTGGCTAAGGCCCAGGCAGCACGAGATGCTACGAAGTTGGTGGAACAGCAATAGAAAACAGGAAAATAAGAGTGCGAAGGACAGAAGTCACCTTCGTCCGAACCAGAGATAGACATAGAACAAGGTGGCGTAGACCTACAGATGACGTCCACCTAGCTCAAGCATCCATGACCATGAGAGCAGATAGTGCCGTAGAAAACAAAGGCATCAAAGATGTCTTTTGACCCAATCACCCTCACCGAGGGGGATTTGAATGACATCGGAGAAACGGTGATGGATGTCACTACAGAGGCCCTCCAACAATTTGAAGAATAATAGTAGTTGGTATTGGGGGCTCTTCGGATAGAGTTGTAGGAGTTGTAGGTTCGCACTCCACAGGTTGGCGCAATGTCCACCAGCCTCGCATAGGCACTTCAGCTGCCGAGGGAATGTTGCGCACCAGGGTGACCAACACAATAGTGCTACCAGATGAGGCACTTACTATAGAGAAAGAGGCTGATAGACCCATGGTGAGAAATTTGAAAGGGGTAGGGTTGAACATGGTTGCACTCCCTCGAGAGATACTCTACCTCTTACAGGATGGAGTCACCGCAAAACTTCGGGCTAGGGAGAGTTGCGCTATATAGGTAATGAGTGAGAAGTGCATCAACATTGAGTAGTTGAGCCTGTAGCACAACGAGGCAGTGGAGAAGAAAAGGTAGCTAATGCATGTTGTAGAGGAAGCCCACTAGATGGTCCCAGAGTTGGACATTCAGGCAGAAGAATCAGTGGAGGCGCGCGTCCGTAAGTTAGCCACAAGGGTGCGCGATGCAAGAGAAGAAATGGACATGGTTCAGCTAGAGGTGAACCTGTAGATCGTAGAACTATATTTGAAGGCTTAGCCTTCAACCCCACCAGAGGTTAAGGAATAGCGTACCACCATGGTTACAAAAACGATCATGACAGTTGACAGTGCAGTGACAAATTGCATGAAGCTGTTCAAACAGTCATTCGAGGTACTAACCACCCTGCAGGAGGACCCGAATGTGGAGCTCTTAGAGATAGAGGTACATGAGCTAGAACATAAATACGATGAGGTAAAAGGGTCCACACAGACAGTTTCCATTACATAAAGGCTTGCACGGATGCAACAGGCAAAGGCACTCAAAGAATAGCTGGATGCTGCTTGGCACAAAGAAGCGGTCTTAAAAGTGCGCCTATAGCCATGGATCGATGAGGCACATACAATTACAGCCTCCATTGTAGCAAATCTCATGCAACTCAGGAGAGGATTTAGGGAAATAGTTCAACAAAAATGGTCACTGAACAATGCGTGGAGGAAGTCCATTAGGCAATCGCTCAGTGCGCTGCCCAAGTTGCAGCGATCCAAACAAAGCTGGGAGGTCTTTGGCTAAGATCTCCACACCTGTAGAGGGATTCGAGGGTGAGTCACGATGTTTGTGTTGGGGGCCTGTTGGACGCAGGATCACTCGAGGGTAGTTTTGGGGCTTAAAGCCCAAATTTTGGTCCAATTTTGTAATACAAATGTAAAAACTCTGCATTTTGTGGGTGCGGAGCACGTATTTATTAAAGAGTCATATGGTTGTCCACCCTTATTTTGATAATGTAATGTCAGTTGTAAAAGATCTACCTATGGTCCACAGACCATGGGATTGTATAAATAGATCTAATCTCTATGTAGTTAGAGACACAATGTCTAAGAAATGAAGATGTATGCGATATATCTCTAAAGTGTAAGTCTATGTTTTGGGTCATAGCATAGGTAGAGGCTTTGCAGCTGAGTGTGCAGAGTCCTATTAGTCTGCATCTGAGTGCACAGACCCCTACAGCTGAGTGCACAGGGCGAGTTGAGTATGTAACCATCAAGAATCATTAATAAAGAGAAGTTTTCTATCATTCTGTGTATTTATTTCCTGTTTATGCATCTGTTATATTAGGTATGAATTTCACTTCTAATACTTTATATGAGGCATGAATGTGTATAAATATATTGGTTAACTGAACGCAAGTAAGAACATATGTGTACACGAAGCTAACAAAGATCTGCTAATAAGATAAGTAAGATAGTTAACCTAGTTTGAGAGACAACGTAGATCGCTGCTCTAGCAGTGCGAAAGGACTCCAGCCCCTAGTTAGGGTTGCGTGAAATCCGATTATAACACTTTGCAAAGGCACTGAAGGATAGAGTAGAGAGTGAAGCCACCTACATGAAGGCGGGCATAGTTGGAATAAACCGACAGCACAACCATCTCAAGGGTGTGGAAACGTGGTTCCAGCATCACCCCATACTGCTTTGGGTGAGACTTCAGTCCGCACTTCACAGGTTGATGCCGAAAGGGCCAGTAGTGTAGGGATTTTTTTGGCTAACTAACGTTAAGCCGAGGTTAGGCCCCCAGAAGCCAACACCAAGGAATATAAAATTTCACTACAAATGTGAATCAATGTCTCATGGTTTCTTGTTTTCCAAAAAAAACATGGTTTAGGGCCTCAAAATGGCTTTGGATGTTTAAGACCCAAAAAATTGCCAAAACTGAATGCTGAGTGCAAGCTAAGGAATAGGGGAATGTTAAGCTCAAAATAATTGTCTCCTACAGCCTTGGTAATGTTGTAAGGTCCATGTTGAAGTGATCTGAGCTTCCGACAAGCTCCAGAAAGGCATTCTTTCTTAAATGAAACCAAACTTTGTCGCACACCTAAAAATTATGTGGCACTCAATGTTGATCATGTCATTACTTGTACTTAGCATTACCTCTATCCAATATGTCATGGACCTATTGGTGGATGTGATAAATGCACTCAATAAAGTTGTTAGTGTTGTTAGCTTTAGACTGGATGTGATCCAAATCTTCTTGAGTAGCTGCAAATGGTATGGCCACATTAATGGGACATAGGGGATGGAATCCCAACCCCACCTAAAAAGGGTTGTGGCTAGTTGAGCTATGGAGAGATTTGTTGTAGCTGTACTGGATATAGGGGAGGATTTTCATCCATGTGCGTGGATGCCTCAATTTTCACATGCACAAAATGTTTACCATAATATGTTTTATGACCTCTATTTAGTCATCAGTTTGGGGGTGGAATTTCATGGACTTAGTGACGTTGGTATCCATCATCAACTAGAGACTTCAACAAAATTTACATAGGAACGTGCTGTCTCGATCTGAGATAATGGACTGTGAGATACCAAAGTGTACACACACTCGTTCAAAGAAGAGCTTGGAATTGGATTATGCTATGATACTCTTCTTGCAGGGCTCTAGAATGACCATATTAGAGAATCTATCTATGACCATGAAAACATAGTTGTTGCCATGCTTATTAGAAGGAAGGTACGACATGTAATCGATGGAGATGGATTCCCTAAGTCAACTAGGAATAGGAGGAGGAGTATATAGGTCTTTCTTCTTGATGGTCAGTTTGGAAATGGTGTAGGGACTATAGGATCTAATGTAACTCCCAACATCATGTCAAAAGGTTTAGCCAATAAAAATACTTCTTCAGCACTGCCACTATTTTCTCTATCCCAAAATGTTAAATGACCCGACTGTAGTGCATCTCTCAAATCATCTTGGCACGCTTGTTTGAAGGAACACAGAGGTGTCCCAGGTGGCATAACAATGCATCCTAGAGTTGAAAATTTGGAACTTTCTTGCCTTCCTGGAGCATCCGATATGTGTTGCCGAATTTTGGATTTCTCTTGTAAAGATGCGGCCACCCCGAAGCATCGTGCCCACAAGATTTGAGCACAATGGTCAACCCCATGGCCAACAGTCAATTGAGGAAGTCTGTAATATTGTTGGTGCTCCCCTTATTTTAACTAATGTTCAAATGGAACTATTATAGGTATTTGGACCATTTATGATGATGATCGCTCTGCAATTTCACTTGTGTATGTATTAACTATAAGGGTCAGTGGTCTTTGTGGATGACAATTTCCATCCCCAAAATGTAATTCTTCGATTGTCGATAGACCTACAGAATGGAAAACATATCTTTGTCACAAGTGGGATACTTTCAGACTGTGTCTAGAAGTTTCTCACTATGATATGCCAATGGATGCCCTTGCTGAGAAATAACTGTACCAATAACATAGTCGGAGGCATGTGTCTCGATCTCAAATGGTTGATGGTGGTCTAGTAAGGTGAGCATTGGTGGAGAGAAAAGGCGATGCACCAACTCAGTAAATGCCTTCTGTTGGGATTCAAACAAAAAAGCACTTTTCTTTGGCTCCTCCCTTGGTGACATGACTCAAAGGCCAAGTTATATGAGAGAACCCCAACATGAATGTATGGTAGAAATTGACAAGACCTAGAAAGTTGCGGAGCTTTGTTAGAGTGGTTGGGGTTGGCAAATCTCAAATGACTTATATTGGCTAGGTTCACATGCAAACCCTACTCATTAATGATGTACCACAAATATTGAACTTGGGTCATACCAAAAGTGCATTTCTCCAAATTAGCACACAACTTGCCATTGCCGCAAGGTTTGGAGGAGTTGTCGAATATAGTGGAGGTGCTCTTCCCAACTATGGTTGAAGATCAGGATGTCATCCAAATATAACACCATGAATGAGTTGGTGAAAGGTCATAAAATGTCTTCCATCAGTCTCATGAAGGTTACGGGGGCATTCATTAACCTGAAAGGCATCACCTTCCATTCGAAAAGACCCTCCTTGGATTTGAAGGTAGTCTTCCACACATCAGAGGGTTCAAATGATACTTGGTGATAACTAGACTTCAAGTCAATATTGTTGAAATATTTGGCCCCTTCAGCTGGTTCAAAAGGACATCAAACCATGGGATTGGATACCTATTCCAGATAATGATCTTGTTCAATGCCTGATATTCAACACAAAGCCTCTAGGTCTTGTCCTTCTTTTGTACCAACACAATCGGGCTCCCAAAGGGTGATGAACACGGCCTGATGTGCCTTTGATGAAACAACTCTTGAATTTACCTCTGTATTTCACCATTCTCCATAATAGAGCTTCGATAGATTGGTCCATTGGGTAGTGGCATGCCTAGGGTCAGATTGATGGAGTTCTTGACCTAACAGCATAGAGATACCTCTGTGGGTGAGGTGAATATGTCCTTGTACTACTCCATGACCTTGTCCATGTGTTATAATTATGTGGAGGAGTTTTGTCTACAATTCGTGGCCGAAATCTTCTTCTTGCCATGTGGGAGAATCACAAGGAAAAAACAATTCCCATGCTGGGAAATGATCTTACTTATTTTCCAAAGTAATAATAATAGTGTGAGACCTAGAATCATACAAAACATGTCGCTTATACAAGTATGATTTGCCTAATATTACATAACAAACTTCAAGAGTAGAAGCATCATGCAATACCTCATCTATGAAGGGATTGATGTTGTAGGGAAGGCGATAGTGCTAACTGACACAAAGATCTTATCATTGGTGAAGCCACCCAATGGTGTATGACTGTGGGTGTGTTGTGGCCGGTAGGTCCAGCCACTTCATGATCTCTACTGAAATGAGGTTCTTTTGGCTCCCGTTGTCGACAATGAACTATAACAGAGAAACATTCACCCACATTTGTGAGTGGAAGAGGCACTCCCCCTCCTCTGGATCTTTAGGCTCATTCTTCTAGATCTTGGTGGTGGAAATGGTGGCACTCAGATGTGCGTCAATAATGTTATTCCATTTTTTCATTCCCCTTGTAGGGTTCTAACTCAGATTCAGAACATGCATCTGATTCAGAATCCTTCAACTCAACCACTAATGACTACCTTCCTCGACACTCACTTATGTTGTGAGTGGGGCTCTTATGGAACTCACACCATTTTCCTGTGTCATTCTTTGTCTTCGTGGTGTTTTTCTTCACTTACAACTTCAGAAGGTTGTCCTGGGTCACCGCACCTTGGACTTGTCCTTTTTTTTGTGGTTTTGGGGTGCCTTTCCCTTGCTTCAAATTCACAGATCCAAAGTCTCACTTCTTCTGTTTAAATTTCTGCTCGATCTTGACAATGTATCGATAGGCAACATTGAGCGAGGAGATGTCTAGGAACTCCATCTTGTCTTAGATGTGCTTATGTAGACGATCGTGGTACTTGAGTACCAAATGTCACTTAGAATATTTGATATCAACCTTTGTACGAAGGGTATGAAAAATATTTGTGAACTATGAAATGTATTTCTCCCTTCCCTGTTGTAGCATGGTACACTTTATGTATTTATCCTCATAGCTCCTGACAGGCTAATAGTATTCCTTGTTGGCATCCAAAAAATAATTCCAAGTAGGTGCACTGAAAATAGTGAGAGTTCACTCTCATCCCTCTTCTCACAATAGTTTCCTACTAGTCCTTGACGTGGGGGGTGGCTTTGAGGAGTGGAAAGGTAATCTTTCCTCGGTTGGAAAAATAATGAACCGAAAAATATCTTTCTATCATATTCAACCATTTATTTATGAAATCCACATCTATATGACCTTCAAATATGGGGATGCTAAAGTTAACTTGTACCTTAAAGGGGGTGGCGTTTCTAGAGTGGCTGCTGGAAGAAGATGTGTCGCCTTTGGGTAACCACCAAAGGATATGGGCAAAGTTGTCCATCATCGCTTCCTTTGTCGCTCGAGGGCTTCTTCGAGAAATAATTTTAAAGGATCTCTGGCTCCTTCATATTTATTTTCTTCTGTCATGGGAGGCCATCGAGATTTGCGAGGCTGGTCTTGCAAAGGTTCAACCAGCTCGAGCCCTAACTCCCTATACCTTGACCTTGTTGAGGACATGCAGAGAAAAATAGAAAAAGAGAAAACTGCTTTGATACCACTAATTTGAACTTAAACATGAATGCAAAAAAATACAAATATAACCATAAATACATAGATGCAATAGAAACAAAACTTCATTTCATTAATATCAAAGAACTAAAATATGCTTACATACAGAAGGGAAATAAACTAGCTCGAGTAATGGTAGCTTATCTCTAAGAAGATATGTGGTGGTTACATGCCTCTAAACTATGTTACAATGAAGCTTGAAGGCCTATTTATTATTGAGATACAATGGAAAACCCTAAACATCCAAAAGCCTAACTGTAGGAGATCAAGCGCCAAAACTATGGGCCATGTTGGGGTAAATTGGTACATCAACTTCCTGGGGTCATAACTTTGACATACGATCTTTGTTTGACGTGCACGATACCTTGTTAGAAATATCTATCCAAGGTCTATAAATTTTCACTGAAAATTTCATTTAAATTGTCTCTTGTTTTCCATTTTCCAAAAAAATATCATTTAAGGCCTCATAACAGCTCTGAAAGTTCAGGACCCGATAAATTGCCAAAAATATTCAATTGTGCTACTATTAAGGAAAATAAAAAAACTGAAAGAAACAATGGTGGGGGTATATGTGGAATAGGAGGGTTTCCACCAATATCCACCTGGATCAGTCCTCCCCCTTTAGGAAGCAATGGTCCCCATTGTGTTGAGTGCCTCCATGAGATGCTGAAACTTCTGCTAAAATTGGTCCCTGTTGAACCACTTTCCTTGGTGCAGGAGTTGGCCAGCTTTGACAAACTGATACAGATGGATATTCTACTAGGAATTGTTCTTGGACTATGTGTCCATGATCTGATCAGTTGTGGCTTGCTCCATGCATTTTGGGTTTAACTCTGTTGGTGTGAGTTGTTCTACAATGTCTAATGTGTCTAGCAATGGTGGAAAGTTTAGTCGAAGGCATTCCACATTAAACACTAGGTGTAGGCCAAGGAATGGGGGAATGATGAGCTCAAAATAATTGTCTCCCACAACCTTGGTAATGTTGTAAGGCCCATATCAGATTGGTGTGATTTTTTGATGGGCTTCGGTAAGGCATTCTTTCTGCAAATCCAACCAAACTTTGTTGCCCACCTGAAACTTTTGTGGAACTCAATGTTGATCATGTTGTTGCTTATACTTAGAATTGGAAATGTCCAATATGTCATGGACTTGCTGCAAGATGTACTAAATGAGCTCAGTAAAGTTGTTAGCCTAGTCAGCTTTAGACTAGACATGAGCTGAATATGCCTGAGTAGTTGCAAATGGTTTGGCCACATCAATGGGACATAGTGGTTGGAATCCCAATCCAACCTGAAAGGGATATGTCTAGTTGAGATAAGAAGAGCTCTATTGTAGTTGTGCTGGACATAAGGGAGTCTTTCATCCCATGTGCATGTATGCTTTGATTTATATATGCACAGAATATGTACGATCATCCTATTGACGACCTCTGTTTGGCCATCAGTTTGTGGGTGGAAAGTAGTGGAGTTAGTGAGCTTGATATCCAACCTAAACCCAAGACTTGACCAATATTTACTTAGAAACCTACTATCACGATCTAAGATATGGACTGTGGGTTCCAAAAGTGTAGCCACACTCATTCAAAGAAGAGCTTAGTAGTTACTTCTGTTGTGATAATCTTCTTGCAGGGTGCCAAAATGGCTATCTTAGAGAATATTTCGACGACCACGAAAACATAGTTGTTTCCATGGTTAGTAGAAGGAAGTCCCAACATGTAATCCATGGATATGGATTCCCAAGGTCAACTAGGAGTAGGGAGAGGAGTATATATTCCTTTCTTATTGATGGTCAGTTTTGCAATGGCATAGGATTTGATGTACTAACCAACATCTGGTTGAAGGTTCACCCAATAAAAATACTTCTGCATCACTACCACTATTTTCTCCACCCTGAAATGTCCACCAACCCAATTGTAGTGTGCCTCCCAAATCATCTTGGAATGCACACTTGAAGGAACATAGAGGTGATCTAGGTAGCATAATAGTGCATCCTGGAGGTAAAAGTTTGGAACTTTCTTGCCTTCCAGGAGCATCTGCTATGTGTTGCCAATTTCTAGATTGTTCTTATAAAGATGCGACCACCCCAAAAACCCATGCCCACAAGAGTTAGATGAGGTAGTCCAAAATATTGTTGGTGTTGCCCTTCTTGTACTTAATGTTCAAAAGGAACTGATGCAGGTATGTGGACCATTTCTGATGATGATCATTCTACAACTTCCCTTGTGTCTATTTCAACTACAATGGTTTCTGGTCTCTATGGATGACCATTTCTTTCCCCATAATGTAATTCTTCTATTGGCTTTGTGGGCCCTGACCCAGGTTCAGCGTTACTCATCTAAGAAAATCCCTACACTACTGGCCCTTTCAAAATTAGTCGGCAGAGCGAGGAACAAAGTCTCACCCAAAGTAGTATGGGAGGATGCTAGAACCAAGTTTTCACACCTTGAGATGGTCATGATGTCAATTTATACCCCCTGCCCCTGATTTCACATAGGTTGCTAAGCCTTAGGGATTTATCGACCTACCCTTTATTATGCCCTTCAGTACCTCTGTGAATGCATACGATTGACCTTCGCGTAGCCCTAACTAGCAGTTCAAGTACTTTTGCACAGCTATGCAATGTATGATATAGGTTCCCAAGTTATCTCAAGTGTTTTACTTATCTTACCAATCAATTACAGTTAGCGTCTTGTAAACTGATATCTTTACTTGAGTTCAATTAATAGATATAAGCACATACATTTGCGCATCAAATAAACATTGTAAAATAAACCCAAAACACAATATAATTAGATGCATTAACAGAGATTAAATACACAGTAATTGCAGAATACTTCTCTTTATTGATATCTTCTAGTTTAATATAGACTCTATCCACCCTATGCACACAGTTACAAGGGTCCGCACACTCATCTATGGACTTCCACCCTAGGCCTATGCGCACTTAGCTCCATAGCCTCTACCTATGCTAAAACTCGAGAACACTTCGAAATCGCTACTAAAAACCTCCAAAGCCTAATTGTTCTAACTACCTAGAGATTACTTGCTTAGCTCTCTTTTATACAATCCCATGGTCCACAGAACATGAGTAGATCTTTACATACGAATTGACACTTTACAAAATAAGGGCAGACAAGCCTTTATGACTCTTGACACCTTCGCGCTCCATGACCACAAAATGCAGAGACTTTACAACTTTATTACAAAATTGTCCCAAAACATGGGCTTTTAGCCACAAAACTGCTCTTGGGGGAATTTGTTCCCAACATGCCCCCAACACAAACATGGTGACTCGCCTACGAGTCACTCTCTTGGCACAAATATTTTGGCGTGAAGACATCCTAGCTCAACTTGTATGACAGTAACTTTGGCAGTGCACTGCATGACCGCCTACTTCACTTCTTCAACCAACTACTCTGTCGCCAAGTGAGGGGACTTCGCAGTGTCAGTTAAGTCCCAATTTTCTAGTTTCAATAGCAGAACCTGCCCCAAGCATGGTCCTTCAAAGATAATCTCATCTGGCAACAAAGATATTTGCAAGGTGACCTTGCTTTCATCAATGTCCTTTAGTACCTTGGTCTTGCCCTTGCGTGGAGGGACGTATTCAAGAAACTTAGTGATAGGGTCAGAACCCTTGAATTCAACGTCCTCCACTTCCACCCCAAATCCTCATCATCTGTCGGAATGTCCTCAATATCTTCCTCCTCTAGCTCCAAGTTAATAGTTTTTCCCTTTTCCTATGTGGTGGGCTTGTCCTTTTGAGGGTTTCTTCTAGGTGATGCATGCATTGGTATCACGGCCTGCTTTCCCTTCATATCCTTCATACTCTCCTTGGTCAGGGTAGGCTTCAGTCTAGGCATCCATGGTGACTTGGGGACCTCATCTAGTACCTCTGTAACCTCTGGAGTAGTTCCCTATGCCTTCATAACAACCTCTGGAATAACCCCCTTGGCTATCACTGCTTCAGTGTCCACAGCTTCTGATCTTGGGATAATGTCACAGATGAAATTGCGGTCAGACTCTAGAAGTCAATCAAATGCTACATATTCAAGAAATTCTTTAATAAATGTGTGGTTCATGCACGTTTGAGAGCTCACCAACTCAATGCTAAAAATGCCAAGTGTTTTTCGTTGGGTAGCCACATGTAATTTATAGGCCATTTGAATTCAAATCCAATCGTTCCCCCCAGACTCGATTCATTAATGCTGATTGGTGGAAGATTTTCAAGGATCTTACACATAAATTTCATCTTAAATGCCAGACGCTCTCTCCATTTGGCCACATTCTCATTGTCAAATCATGAAAAGTGACTTTAATGGTCACTTTCGGGCTGACCTACACAATTTCTCCCCAGGTAGTGCAGCTTTGTCTGCGCTGTTGTGAACCCTGTGACATCTCCTCATTCTGCACAATCCTCCAATCACGCAGTTCCCTAACCCGGGCACTGTATTTTATAGTACCGTGCCTCCCTTCAACTTCCTAGAGCAATAGGACTATTCTACCTTCATATAGTCACCTAGCCAGATCACCGGTGTATGGCTTCAATCGATTGCCATTAACCTTTCCTAGGAAGGGATCTCTGTTCAATTTAACCAAATGAACTGCTCCACCATCGATAATTTCCTTAGTGACATAGGGCCCTATCAAGTGCATCCTGAATTTCCTTGGAAATTTATCAAAATTGTTGTCATAAAGCAAAACCAAATCATTTACCTTAAAGGTATGCAGTTTAATGTGCCGATCATGCCATGTACTTTCACACTTCTTTTGGACTTGTTGGTGAGATCTAGCCAGAAATGTTTCTTCCTTAAGCTCAGAAAGTTGCGCGAGCCTCTCCTCCAGGGCTTTGTGATCCGTCATACCTGTGAGTGTTGCTATGCACAGACTAGGCACAATGTATTCCATGGGCATCACTGCTTCAACACCATATACAAGCCTAAAGGTTGTCTGCCTAGTCAACTTTTTGCATGTCGTTTGATAGGCCCATAGTACTACGGGTATGCGCAGGTTTCAATCATTCCACTGAGCATTGAAAACCTTGGTCAGTGCATTCTCTAGTGTCTTATTGAATGCTTCTACCATCCCATTAGCCTATGGGTTATAAGGCATGCTTTTATGGTGATATACTTGAAATTTCTCCATCAGCTCACTGATCGTTTCATTCAAAAAGTGTGTACCATGATCACCCATCAAATTATTTGGAAACCCAAATCATGTTAGTACATACTCAAAGAGAAACTTTGCAGCAATTGCATCTGTGCAATCCTTCACAGGATGTGCCTCCACCCATTGAATCGAATACTTAGTCATGGTGATAATCTACCATGCTCCTGTCTTCTTTCCTTGAGGTTGAATGGGTCCCACAAAATCTATTGCCAATTTCTTGAAAGGTTGTAATGTCATTTGTGGGTTCAGAGGCATCTCATCTCTTCAAGATGGCCTACTAGTCCTTTGACACATGCCGCACACCCTATAGTAGGATTTTGAATCCTGATGGAGGGTTAGCCACCACAACCCTACGTGTAGGATCTTCTGTGCGGTCGCCCTTCCTACATATTGCCCTCCCGCAGCACCCCCATGAGAATCCATGAGGATAATTCTCCTTTCAAACTCCAATACATATCATTGTAATACTTCATCAAACCCCATTTTGTACAATTGTCCAACAATGATAGAAAATTTTGTCACACGTAACACTAACTTTTTTTTCTACTAGGCGGTGTAGCCTTCCATGGCAGTTCTTGTCGTTATGAAGTGTATGATATCTTCAAAGTGACCATCCATGATGCGCACTACAAAGAGTTGCATGTCAAGCAATCCATCCTCCAAATTAGTGGGCTCTACCCCTATTTTGATGCGCAACAGATAGTCTGGTCTCGCGTTGAGTCATCCAGGCTTCACAATAACTTCAAAATCATACTCCTGGAACAATAACAACCACTTGTAGATTCTCCCCCCCCAACACAGTCTTATTGCTAGGTATTTCAACGCTGAATGATCTGTATACATCTTAAAATGTCCACCTAACAAATACTGTCTAAACTTCTGGAGCGCATATACCATGGCTAATCCTTTGTGCTCAATGGTGGAATAGTTCTTCTTAGCCTTGGATAACCTCCTGCTTGTGAACGCTATAGGATGGTCCAATTCTCCTCCGACGGCCTATGTCAGTATTGCTCCCAATGCTATACATGACACGTCTACATGTACATGAAACTCCTTTCAATCCAAGAAGACTAAAATCAGTGTGGTGACCATTTTTCCCTTCAGCATATCCAATATTTTCTGACAGTCCTTGTTCCAATAGAATGTGACATATTTTTTCAACAACTTATCCATAGGCGCGATGATCTGGGCATAGACCTTGATAAACATCCTATAGTACCATACCCCGTTCCTTAGACACCATACATTCTATAGGCAGAGTCTGAAGTTAGCCATGTAGCCTTCGAAAAGCATATTGTTTTACAACTGCTCAATAGATAAAAGCTACTTTAGTCAATCTCTGAAATAGATTGTAAAAGTTCAACATGGCCAATTTCTTAAGATCCTTTTCAAATATTGAGAGACGATCTGTATCTAAAGTAGATAGTAGATCTCTTGAATCTGATAATGTAGAACATGAAAAGGTAGAAGACCCAGAAAGCTGGAACCTACCCGTGTTAATTTCTAAAGAAATTTATCCAGTTCCATCAGTGTTCAAACTGATCAAAAGGGTTTTTCTCAAAGAAATTGAACTGAAAATAAAAATATCAGGTCCATCTATACAAATTGTCGGTCTCAATTTATTTTATGAAGAAGAAATTAAAAAATTTAGAAAATATGTGACTGAAAAGAAATTCTTCTATTTACATTTTGGGGGAATTAGAATTGGACTAGCTCCATTATTCCGTCATGGCCTCAACACTCCCTGTATAGCAGAAGTCTTCCACACCAGACATAACATATATGATCATGCCTGAATTGGTACAATACTTGGAAATCTATCCTCGGGATGCCAATATGGCACTATCTATCTAGATTATGCCATTAGTCCGTCTGATATTCATTTGAAAGATTGTTGGAAAGCTCTGATTGGAGTACAAGGTCTAGAAATGGTTCAAGATAGTGAATATTTATCTGTAATAGTCCAAACCTCTTTCCAACTAACCAATACTATACACCCTAAATTGAGACATCCAGTTTTAAAAGATTGTGTTGTGGTAGGAATAAGCAATGCACAAGTAGAAGGTGTTCACTATGACAAAGAGGCTTTACCTAATGACTGGTACATTCAATATAAGTCTATGGCATCAACAGACAATTTGAATAGAAATCTTAAAAGAATGTCTATATCAGATGGTCGTGTCAGAATCTTGGCAAATAGACCAAAAGTTCCTAGGCCTATAGTTATGTCAGGAAAACATGTGTTACCAGCAATTCAAGAAAATGAACAACCTCGTGTAAGTAGCATAAAATATTTTTATCAGCATATTCCTATGCCAAAAGAAGTTAGTTCTTCTACAAGTACACCGTTGTCTACAAATAAATTGTATATACCAAAAGAAAAACTTTTCTTCGCTGTAAATAAAATGTTTCTCACATCTGTTAGCACTACTCCACCTGTTGAGGAATTCCAGTTTGCAAATCACATATTTGTAAAAGAAGGAAAATGGCCACCAAAAACAAAATTCAGTACTTCTTCATCCAATACCAGACAGCCAGCAACAAGAGCTGACTACGCTTCTTTGCTAGAACAAAATTCACAGAATCCAAATGACATGGATCAAGTATACCAGATAGGAAACTATCTAACCACCTGGTGTGCACACGCCGAAGATGTTCTAGATGACTTAGGTAAACAAGCTGATTTGATTAATGCTAATTTGAAATTGCTTTATGATGAGCAACAATCAGAAAAGCTAGAGAAGGAAGAAAGGAGAAGAAGGAGACAAAAGAAAAAGACCAAGGAAATTCCTAAATTTCACATAGATATGAGTGCATCCAACTATTGGAATCAAGAAGAAGAAGAAGAAGAAGCAGTTACTGCAACCAGTGCAAAAGAATCCACTTCCAAAAACACTAGAAAGTTAACTAGTGAAAAAAGTGAAACATATAAAATAGATAAACCTTTTGTTTCAAAGAAAGAAGTGATGACCCTTGAATAAGCTGCCTCTAAATTCCCTTCTTTTATCTTGCCATCCATAAATAATCAGAACAAAGCTCATATCCTTAAAGAAGTCAATAAGTATCCACGTGTTGAAGAAGATCTGTATGCAGCCAATACCAGTGGCTATATCTTAGATTTGGATAATTCTTCAAACCCTGGAGAATCAATCCAGATCTGGATAGGTGCTCTGTATCAGATGTAGGTCACAACAAAATTGGATAATGTATCCATCATGGTCCTAGCAAAAAAATGCATTACTGGTATAGTCTATGATTGGTGGATGGGACCATCAGAGGAAGAGAGAAGAGCCATCATGGAAGCCGAATTGTCTACATTAGAATTGCTGCTAAAAACACAGTTCGTTCCTAAACCAGTTGATGAGAAGAAGAAATTGATAACAAATCTTAGTCGAATGGAATTAAAAGATCTAAAATACTTAGATCAATTTAGTAAATATTTCATGGCTAAGGTTTTCAAAGCTAATCTCTCAAATGATGTGGCTCAAAAAATTTATTTTTTGTCAAAATTAACAGGCAATCTAGGAGACCTCATTATGAAAGATCTAGATGTACAGAATAAAAGACTAGATCAAGTTTATTAGGTTGACCTTTTTAGAATCACAGAAAAAGTTAAATACTTATGCTAGCAAAAGAAGGCACATGATATCACACCCAGTTCAAATGTCTGCAAAATTATGCTACCATGGACACCATTCCAAAAGAAGAAGAAAACAAAGAGTTATGGTAGATTCAAACCCAAGAAAGTCTCAAATCCAATAAATCTGTTCCATAAATATAAGTTTTTAAAGAAAATGTCCAAACCAATAAACAATAATTGTTGTTTCATTTGTAAAAAGGAAGGAAATTTTGCATGAAAGTGCCTGCAAAATTCATCCAGTAAAATTAAAGCCTGTATAGATATAGAAGAGTTTCGGGATGATTGGTCGATAGTAGATTCAGACGATGATATTTTAGATGTATATATTTTGACTGAAATATCAGATGTAGAAGATGAAGAGCAATGTGTTCAGAAGATGAATTTTGTTACAAATTTTTCAGATGATGACTGTTCAGAAGAACTTCATTATAATGAAGAAGAAGAAAGTGATACTGATGTCACCAGCAAAACAATAGATGAGTCAGAGGATGAATCTGAAATCTCACAGTCAGAACAGTCAGTACAACAAGGTAAGCAACATGTGCTACCTCTTCTAGAAATAAATGCTTTTTATCCATATCAGAAAAGAACCACAGCCTCAAATAGTCTTCCAAACCCAGAGATTCCTAGGACAG
Organism: Pinus taeda; assembly: GCA_000404065.3. NCBI lineage: Eukaryota > Viridiplantae > Streptophyta > Pinopsida > Pinales > Pinaceae > Pinus > Pinus taeda. Next base: position 43,453 of record APFE031201184.1, on the reverse strand, counting down.
AAGAAAATACTCTGTTAGAAAAGATAGCCAAAACTAATAGCCTCATTTATATCACGGTTCAAGTTCAAGTAAAAAATAAATGGATATATGTTGATTCATTTATTGACACCGGTGGATCAAACAATTTGGCTAGACCATCTTTTTTTAAATCTTTGTGGAAACTATTGAAAAATATACTGGTTTCAGAAACAATAGGAGGATCTGTGAGTTTAACTCACTATGTAGACAATATTCCATTAAAAGTTAGGGGGAGTATAATTAAGATCTCTGCAATACAACATTTTGATCCCTCAGCTAGTTTAATGTTGGGAATGCCATTTTTAAATTTTGTGCTTCTCGTAGCAATCAACCAAGATAAGCTGATTATAAATTTGAAAAGAAGTCTATTGCTATTCCTAGATTGTTTATTTCAAATTCAGAAGCAAGACATGAAAATAGCCAGAAAAGGGTAGGAGCCAGAAAGCCATTGAAAGATTCTGATGACTAGCAAGAAGTTCTGCAAATCTATGAATCAAGAGCAGAATCTAAAGAAAAGCAAATGGCATGCATAGATCCCAATTGATCTACAGAACAAAATGATATCCACAAAAGAATTCTAAAAAGTTGCTCAGAAAATCCACAACAGTTTTGGGAAGAAGAAAGTCCTATGCAAGAAATTGTAACCTTGCATGATAATGGAGTTAAAGGGAAACTAATCCCTTGCACTGCTTCAAACGAGCAAGAAATAAGGAGACACATCAAAGAATTGTTATAGATGCAGCTCATAGAGCAAAGTGAGTCTATTACTCTTGTTCAGCATTTTTGGTAAGAAATCATTCTAAGATAGTTAGGGGAAAGCCTAGAATGGTGATAAATTATAAACCCCTAAGTGCAATCACTCAGAGTTTTAATTATCCACTACTAAGGCCAGAAACCATAATGCAGAAAATACTGCACAACAAGCTATTCAACAAATTTGACATGAAGTCTGGATATTATCATATTCAAATACAGAAAGAAGACAGACATAAAACTACATTTATTTGTCCTGCTGGATTCTACCACTGGAAAGTCGTTCCATTTGGTTTAAAAAATTCCCCTGCATTCTTCCAAAGAAGAATGGATTTCATTTTTGCTAAGTATGATTTTATTGTTACATATATTGATGACATTCACATTCATAGTCCAGATGTAAAAACTCATTTAGAGCATTTAGAAATTTTTCTAAAAGAAGTTCAGCAGCATGGTATAGTTTTGTCAGAAAGAAAAATGAATTTGTTTCAAGACAGTGTAGATTTTCTGGGAATTCATAGAGTCAATGGTGCAATTCAGATGCAACCACATGTGTTGACTAAACTGACACAATTTCCAGATGAATTAAAAGACACAAAAACAATTCAAAGATTCTTAGGAGTCCTGAATTACATCCACAAGTATATCACAAATCTGACAGAGAAAACAGCTCCCATCAGGAAACATCTTAAAGAAGGATAGTCACCGGAAGCAACAACAGCAGTTAAACAGTTGAAAGAAGAATGTTAGCATTTGCCAAAGCTCCAACCACCAGGTGATGGTTTTCTTATACTTCAAACTGATGCCTCTTTAGATTTTTGGGCAGCCATTATTTTAGAACGAAGGGAGAAAGGTGAAGAAAGACTTTGCGCCTATGCATCAAGTGAATTCACACCTAGCCAGAAGAATTATTTTATAGAAGAAACAGAAACACTAGATATATTCAATGGGATACAAAAGTTTGAGCTATACCTTACACCTGTGAAATTCTTATTAAGAACAGACTCCAAGAATTTCAAATATTTCTTATCTACCAAGATATCAAGACAGATTACAAAGGGAAGAATTCTTGCATGGCAGATTTGGTTTCAACAGTTCGATTTTGAAGTCGAATGGATCCCAGGTAATTCAAATTTGTTGACAGATTCATTAACCAGGGATGTGAATAAAGCATTCATTACTTTTCCAGGTTCTTGTTTTACCATTCCAAGAAAAGGACCAAAGGACGACAATTTTTGTACATTTGTTGATAGATTCAGGTTATTTGAAGGACATGCAAGCCATCTTGCTGAAGAGGTCAAAAAAGTTGTGGGAATGAGACTGAGAAGAAACACTTGGATCCAAAGGTGCCAAGCCCGACAATCCAAGAATATAGGTATGTCGTTAGGCCTAGATGTTGAACTGGTAAAGGTATATCCTTTACCTAACATGAAGGTAAAATTATTTTTCAGAAGTCTCTCAGATCTATGGTCTAGTGAATTTACTGAAAATATGATATGGATCCTAAAGAGTTTGAATTTTTATCAGCTCATTGGAGGGATTGATTTTGGTCTCAGCATTTTCATAGGAGCAAAAATATTAGATCTTGAAGAAATCCCTATTAAGCCTGAATTAGGAAAATATATTCTATCTTTAAAAATACCAGATATCTTTGAGGAATTAGAAGCATCCTTTTTGCAAAGGATTGATGAAAATTATGCTGCAAATGACACTTTTCCTCAATACGAAATTTTTGAAGGTTTTGCTGACTGGGAAATAAAAGATGGTTTTTGTAGAAAAAAACCAACTACCAGAATATTTCAGTGCATCCAAAGGACAATGCAATATCTCAGAACTTTCTCATCTCGTTGGGATTATCACAATCTAAGGCTAAGAGAAAGCATTGATCCTAATCCTTTTGCACAGGTATTTAGTCATGAAAGGATCAGATAAATCGAGACCAACAATAATCAAGAAATGATTAAGCAACATGCTGGATGGTTCAATGAATTTGGAAATTTAAAGTTGTCAAAAAAATTACAAGTTCTTAAAAAGATGGATGATTTACAGGGAGAACCCAAGGCATTAAGATTCATGATTAATCAAAAAGCTTTGGTAACTATCAGTGCTATTTCTCCTAATTGGAATAACAATGTAATCCATATTATTACCCTGATGATTTCAAACAGAATCTGTACATCAATGATTTTTGAATTAGGCTGGAAAAATAAAGATTTTATGAGTAATAATTATAGAGCATGGGTTCAAAATGCAATCGAGAGCTCCACTAATATGTTTCAAATTTTTAAGTGGGAACTCTTAGACGACATCGAATTGGCAATACAAAGGTCATCCACAGTCTGAAATGTGTTTAAAGATTATTTTCTAGACATCGATATCAGCTCTTTGCCTTTTCTAAACAAGTGGGAGAAACAAGAGGCTATGTACACACCTCAGCAACAGGGTCTCCACCAAATAAAGACAAACATAGAAAGGGGAGAATCATCACGAGCAACATCCCGAAGGACAATAATTCTAGATGAAAATGCCAAAGGAAAAGAAAAAGAAGAAGAATCTACTTTAAAGGACACATTGACAGATGCCTAGGACCCAGCAGATATAGATTGGGACAAAGAATACAATAAGATGATAGAACAACACTATCGAAAGATGCTCAACATGTGCAGACCAGCACATGATTCCTCAGAAGAATATGATCCTGGAAGTGGCTATGAATCAGATAGGAGTCCGATGGGACCATGGTAGATAAGATTGTAGATAAGATAGAATATTTTGTACCAGAAAGATTGAGTAGACACCATCGGCGAAAATATGTCGAAAGGACCCTTAATTATTTATATTTTGTCATAATAGTAGAGTTAGAGAGTCTATATAAGGGAGATCAATAGAAGTTCAAAGGATCGCTTGATAGAGAACTCTGAGATCTCGTATTGTAATAAGCCTTATGTATTCTGCTTGTTTTATTTAATATCGAAGCCTACTGGGCTGTCTGTCTGAGGACAGTTTCTGTAATCCAAAAGAACTTGGAACTATAAGGCGAAGGCATTTGAAGACCCGTGGAGAGAGGTCATAGTTGCGTGCGCATCTTTAGTTGAGGAGAAGTAACCTACCTCAGATCTACTATTTGAAAGTCTTCGAAGTTAGTCAGAAGTAAGTTCGAATACTAGGCTCTTTATTATCACTATTGTTGCTATTGTTAGGCTCTTTATTGTCGTTATTGTTGCTATTGTTAAATCTGTATTGCGCCTACTCTTTCTTAGTCTCTCTATTTATCAATCACCCCTCACTTGGTATCAGAGCCATAACCCATTCCTTGGACACAATACATTCTATAGGCAGAGTCTGAAGTTAGCCAGGTAGCCTTCGAAAAGCATATTGTTTTACAAGTGCCCATTAGATAAAAGTTGCTTCAGTCAATCTCTAAAATAGATTGTAAAAGTTCAACATGACCAATTTCTTAAGATCCTTTTCAAATATTGAGAGACGATCTGTATCTGAAGTAGATAGTAGATCTCTTGAATCTGATAATGTAGAACATGTAAAGGTAGAAGACCCAGAAAGCTGGAATCCCCCCGTGTTAAGTTCTAAAGAAATTTATCCAGTTCCATCAGTGTTCAAATTGAACAAAAGGGTTTTTCTCAAAGAAGTTGAACTGAAAATAAAAATATCAAGTCCATCTATACAAATTGTTGGTCACAATTTGTTTTATGAAGAAGAAATTAAAAAATTTAGAAAATATGTGGCTGAAAAGAAATTCTTCTATTTACATTTTGGGGGAATTAGAATTGGACTAGATCCATTATTCCGTCATGGCCTCAACACTCCCTGTATAGTAGAGGTCTTCGACACCAGACATAACATATATGATCATGCCCGAATTGGTACAATACTTGGAAATCTATCCTCAGGATGTCAATATGGCACTATCTATCCAGATTATGCCATTAGTCTGTCTGATATTCATTTGAAAGATTGTTGGAAAGCTTTGATTGGATTACAAGGTCTAGAAATGGTTCAAGAAATGGTTCAAGATAGTGAATATTTATCTGTAATAGTCCAAACCTCTTTCCAGCTGACTAATACTGTACACCCTAAATCGAGACAACCAGTTTTAAAAGATTGTGTTGCTGTAGGAATAAGCAATGCACAAGTAGAAGGTGATCACTATGACAAAGAGGCTTTACCTAATGATTGGTACATTCAATATAAATCTCTGGCATCAGCAGACAGTTCAAATGGCAATCTTAAAAGAATGTTTATATTAGATGGTCGTGTCAAAATCTTGGAAAATAGACCAAAAGTTCCCAGGCCTATAGTTATGTTAGAAAAACATGTGTTACCAGCAATTCAAGAAAATGAACAACCTCTTGTAAGTAGCAGAAAATCTTTTTATCAGCATATTCCTATGCCAGAAGAAGCTAGTTCTTCTACAAGTACACCACTGTCTACAAATCAATTGTATATACCAGAAGAAAAACCTTTCTTCACTGTAAATAAAATGTTTCGGACATATGTTAGTACTACTCCACCTGTTGAGGAATTCCAGTTTGCAAATCACAGATTTGTAGAAGGAGGAAAATGGCAGCCAAAAAAAAAATTCAGTACTTCTTCATCCAATACCAGACAGCCAGCAACAAGAGCTGACTGCGCTCCTTTGCTAGAACAAAATTCACAGAATCCAAATGACATGGATCATGTATACCAGTTAGGAGACTATCTAACCACCTGTTGTTCACATGCTGAAGATGTTCTAGATGACTTAGGTAAACAAGCTGATTTGATTAATGCTAATCTGAAATTGCTCTATGATGAGCAATAATTAGAAAAGCTAGAGAAGGAAGAAAGGAGAAGAAGGAGACAAAAGAAAAATTCCAAGGAAATTCCTAAATTTCACATAGATATGAGTGCATCCAACTATTGGGATCAAGAAGAATAAGAAGAAGAAGCAGTGACTGCAACCAGTGCAGAAGAATCCACTTCCGAAAACACTAGAAAGTTAACTAGTGAAAAAAGTGAAACATATAAAACAGATAAACCTTTTGTTTCAAAGAAAGAAGTGATGACCCTTGAACAAGCTGCCTCTAAATTCCCTTCTTTTATCTTGCCATCCTTAAATAATCAGAACAAAGCTCATATCCTGAAAGAAGTCAATAAGTATCCACGTGTTGAAGAAGATCTGTATGCAACCAATACCAATGGCTATATCTTAGATTTGGATAATTCTTCAAACCCTGGAGAATGAATCCAGATCTAGATAAGTGCTCTGTATCAGATGTAGGTCACAACAAGATTGGATAATGTGTCCATCATGGTCCTAGCAGAAAAACGCATGACTGGTATAGTCTATGATTGGTGGATGGGACCATCAGAGGAAGAGATAAGAGCCATCATGGAAGCCGGACTGTCTACATTAGAATTGCTACTAAAAACACAGTTCGTGCCTGAACCAGTTGATGAGAAGAAGCAATTGATAATAGATCTTAGTCAAATGGAATTAAAATATATGAAATACTTAGATCAATTCAGTAAAGATTTCATGGCTAAGGTTTTCAAAGCTAATCTCTCAAATGATGTGGCTCAAAAAATTTCTTTTTTGTCAAAATTACCAGGCAATATAGGAGACCTCAATATGAAAGATCTAGATGTATAGAACAAAAGACTAGATCAAGTTTATTGGGTTGATCTTCTTTTTAGAATCATAGAAAAAGTTAAATACTTATGCTGGCAAAAGAAGGCGCATGACATCAGACCCAGTTTAGATGTCTGCAAAATTATGCTACCCTGGACACCATTCCAAAAGAAGAAGAAAACAAATAGGTATTGCAGACATCTGAATTGGGTGTCCATGGTAGCATAATTTTGTAGACATTTGAACTGGGTGTGATGTCATGCGCCTTCTTTTGCTAGCATAAGTATTTAACTTTTTCTGTGATTCTAAAAAGAAGGTCAACCCAATAAACTTTATCTAGTATTTTGTTCTGTAGATCTAGATCTTTCATAATGAGGTCTCCTAGATTGCCTGGTAATTTTGACAAAAAAGAAATTTTTTGAGCCACATCATTTGAGATATTAGCTTTGAAAACCTTAGCCATGAAATATTTACTGAATTGATCTAAGTATTTCAGATCTTTTAATGCCATTCGACTAAGATCTGTTATCAATTGCTTCTTCTCATCAACTGGTTCAGGCACGAACTGTGTTTTTAGCAACAATTCTAATGTAGACAGTCCAGCTTCCATGATGACTCCTCTCTTCCTCTAATGGTCCCATCCACCAATCATAAACTATACGAGTCATGCATTTTTCTTCTAGGACAATGATGGATACATTATCCAATTTTGTTGTGACCTGCATCTGAGACAAAGCACCTATCCAGATCTGGATTGATTCTCCAGGGTTTGAAGAATTATCCAAATCTAAGATATAGCCACTCGTATTGGCTGCATACAGATCTTCTTCAACACGTGGATACTTATTGACTTCTTTCAGGATATGAGCTTTTTTCTGATTATTTATGGATGGAAAGATAAAAGAAAGGAATTTAAAGGCAGCTTGTTCAAGGGTCATCACTTCTTTCTTTGAAACAAAAGGTTTATCTTTTTTATATGTTTCACGTTTTTCACTAGTTAACTTTCTAGTGTTTTTGGAAGTGGATTCTTCTGCACTGGTTGTAGTCAGTGCTTCTTCTTCTTCTTCTTCTTGATCCCAATAGTTGGATGCACTCATATCTATGTGAAATTTAGGAATTTCCTTGGCCTTTTTCTTTTGTCTCCTTCTTCTCCTTTCTTCCTTCTCTAGCTTTTCTGATTGCTGCTCATCATAGAGAAATTTTAGATTAGCATTAATCAAATTACCTTGTCTACCTAAGTCATCTAGAACATCTTCGGCGTGTGCACACTAGGTGGTTAAATAGTTTCCTATCTAGTATACCTGATCCATGTCATTTGGATTCTGTGAATTTTGTTCTAGCAAAGGAGCACAGTCAGCTCTTGTTGCTGGCTATCTGGTATTAGATGAAGAAGTACTGAATTTTGTTTTTGGTGGCCATTTTCCTCCTTTTACAAATCTGCGATTTGCAAACTGGAATTCCTCAACAGGTGGAGTAGTACTAACATATGTGCGAAACATTTTATTTACGGCGAAGAAAGGTTTTTCTTCTGGTATATACAATTGATTTGTAGACAGTGGTGTACTTGTAGAAGAACTAGCTTCTTCTGGCATAGGAATATGCTGATAAAAATATTTTCTGCTACTTACACGAGGTTGTTCATTTTCTTGAATTGTTGGCAACACATGTTTTTTTGACATAACTATAGGCCTGGGAAATTTTAGTCTATTTGCCAAGATTCTGACACGACCATCTGATATAGACATTCTTTTAAGATTGCTATTCGAACTGTCTGCTGATGCCAGAGACTTATATTGAATGTACTAGTCATTAGGTAAAGCCTCTTTGTCATAGTGAACACCTTCTACTTGTGCATTGCTTATTCCTGCAGCAACACAATCTTTTAAAAATGGCTGTCTCGATTTAGGGTGTACAGTATTGGTCAGCTGGAAAGAGGTTTGGACTATTACAAATAAATATTCACTATATTGAACCATTTCTAGACCTTGTACTCCAATCAGAGCTTTCCAACAATCTTTCAAATGAATATCAGACAGACTAATGGCATAGTCTGGATAGATAGTGCCATATTGACATCCCGAGGATATATTTCCAAGTATTGTACCAATTCGGGCATGATCATATATGTTATGTCTGGTGTCGAAGACTTCTGCTATAAACGGAGTGTTAAGGCCATGACAGAATAATGGAGCTAGTCCAATTCTAATTCCTCCAAAATGTAAATAGAAAAATTTCTTTTCAACCACATATTTTCTAAATTTTTAATTTCTTCTTTAGAAAACAAATTGAGACCAACAATTTGTATAGATGGACCTGATATTTTTATTTTCAGTTCAACTTCTTTGAGCAAAACCCTTTTGGTTAGTTTGAACATTGATGGAACTGGATAAATTTCTTTAGAACTTAACACGGGTGAGTTCCAACTTTCTGGGTCTTCTACCTTTTCATGTTCTACATTATCAGATTCAAGAGATCTATTATCTACTTCAGATACAGATCATCTCTCAATATTTGAAAAGGATCTTAAGAAATTGGCCATGTTGAAATTTTACAATCTATTTCAGAGATTGACTAAAGCAACTTTTATCTACTGAGCACTTGTAAAACAATATGTTTTTCGAAGGCTACCTGGCTAACTTCAGACTCTACCTATAGAATGTATTGTGTCCAAGGAACGGTGTATGGCTCTGATACCAAGTGAGGGGTGATCGATAAACAGAGAGACTAAGCAAGAGCAGGCACAATACAGATTTAACAATAGCAACAATAGTGACAATAAAGAGCCTGGTATTCGGTATGTCCCAAGGTTGCGCATAGCTGTTTCACACTCCTCGACGCCTCCAAGTTAATTACCACTACAATCTTCATGGGATATACGATCAATCCCTATCTGCATACCACATGAACCAAAAAATTCCCAAAAGGGACACAAAATATATATTTCTTCATATTGAGCACAATATTGTACCTTCGACAGGTATCTAGCATTACACATAAACTCGCCACATGGCATTTTACCAACCCAAAAACATTCCAGTCATCAAATTACACCTCCATAAACTTATTAATGAAGCCTTTGAGTATAGCAATGACTATGTGTGAAAAAATCGTAGGTACATTCTTTAATCTGAAAGGCATTACGATGTACTAAAAACACCCCCATTCAGTCAAAAAGGTCATCTTGCTTCTATATTGAAGTGCGATTTTGATCTGATAGTACTCGGAAAACCCATCAGTGAAGGAGTACACTTCCTAGCCACCTACATTATCCAATACCTCATCAGTGAACGGAGTAGGGAAAGGATCATGCATGCAAGCATCATTCAACTTCCTAAGATCTACGCATATCCTTATTTCATCCTTCTGCTTCTTTTCCTATAACACCATTGGGATCACCCAATCAGCTTCTTCTATGGGCTCAATGATTCTTGTTGCAATCATCTTATCTAACTCTAAGCAGACCTCCTCCTTATACTTTGGATTGAGACACTAAGGTCTTTGCTTAACTGTCTTTGCGTCAAGTTTTAACATGATCTTCATAATGCCCAGGTCTCCTATCATCCCCTTTAACTCTGTAAACTTGGTAGGGAACAAATATTGGTATTTACGGAGTAATTCAGTGACCTTATCTACCCTTTCATCATCCCATTAATCTCCAATCTTTGCGAATTTGGGCTCCACCTCCACACCAATATTTATCTATTTAGTCTTTAGTGGCACAGTTATATTAGGATTCTCGATCGGTAGTCCCTCGACCTCGCAATGACCCTCGATTTCAAGAATATTAATCTTCTGTGGGTCCTCATCTTCTTCTTCAGCAGTCATGTTATAACATTCCACCGCATGGCTCAGCTGAGTATTCCAATCGGGTTGAATCAGATCCAAAGGCTCCTGTGGTATCTTGAAGATCGCTGCTCTAACCTCTTGTACTGCTTTGTCAATATAGTCAAACCCATCTTCGAAGCTGAATGTCATTATAAACCCTTCGCGCGAAATACCCCATTCTCCTATGCCATGGTGGAGCTCTATCTCAAAGTACCAGTTCATCAGGATGACATTCAGGGTGTGACAGAACAAGTGCACTCATTCAAGTTGGGGCTTTGCTCCATAGGCCTTAGCCCATTTGGCCAAGTGTGCACACGGATCATCCTTCCTGTCATATTTTCCCGTCACTCGTACCTTCGGCATCCCAAAGCATGTTCTCATCATCTTCCTACACTCACGCCAATCATCAAAGCTACCCTTGTGTGTACCCCACCATCTCGCGGGTGTAGCGCATAGTGCCCAGTTGGTGAGCACCAGTATTGTAGCAATAATGATGCAACTCCTGGGCTACCTACTTTACTCTTATCAACCTGATAATTCGTAACAAACTTGGAAGTGTCGATGTTGTATGCACAAGTACTAGTTCTTACTGCAGGTTGTCACTTGGTTAGCTGGTACAAGATCACTGGGAGCTCAAGCCAACTTCTATGGATTCTAGAAGAAGCTCTATATGTGATGAAAGGAGAGAAATAATACTCTATAGATGCTAATCTAACTGCAGAAAGGAGAAATACTGAAATGTAAAGCAAACCTAGTAAACCCTAATTAACCAAATAATCCTACTTTTGCATAAAGCACTATGAAAACCATGAAATGAATGCCATTACCTACTCAAGGAATTAAACAACATCTAACTAAGCTATTTCTGGAAGTAAATAAGCAAAAACCATCTTTTTGGATTTTTATGTGAATTTGACATGCATGTAATTTATTAAGTGTGAATGTGGCAGCGAATAGATGGCGTTAGAGGGCGGTTTTGGGACTTGAGAGGATGTAGGATGGTATGGATGGGTCCTAGAAACTCTCAGGTGGCTTTCTGGAGGCTTTTCCCAAAATCAGGCTTCAAAAGAAATCCTACAATAAAATCTACAGGAGGACATAGGAAATCTATAGGAGGAAAACAGGGCCACTACAGGAGGCCTACAGGAAGAGGCCGAGAGAAGTTTTCACTATTTTGAGGGTGTGAGAGTGGGTGGAAAAGGTGGATGAAGTTTGGAATGAGGTGTTAGGGTGCCTATGGCCTACCAAAAATCACCAGGAGAGAGGAAGATGATTGGGTTTGCTCAAGGAAAGAGGAAGAAGTTCTATGGAAAATGCAGGAAACTAAGGCAGAATTGAGGTGAGGTTTGGG
>APFE031201184.1:4828-29348 GCA_000404065.3 Pinus taeda | reverse complement strand
ATATGGCCAATATCCTTAACTCCTTTGGATTTGGTGATTTTCATTCACCTATGTGTTCTTATTCTCCCTTTCTCTAATTCAAATAATAATGGAATTGCAAATTTTTGTGGAATTATTCTTCCTCCCTCAAGTAGACTGTAGTAGGAGGCAACACTGGGCTGGGGATTAGGTTCTTGCAGCTCTGTTTCTTCCTCCTTTACCTGTGGCTATCCTTCCATTTCTTTCTCAAGGTTTTGGGTGTCCTATAGTTTTGACAGTGTCTCTTGTAGAACTGTCTGAGCCTCCTATAGGACTGTTTTTGGGTCCTGTAATTCTACCTTTACTTTCCATGTGGGAGATCTAGGAGTCCCCCTTTCATATGTGATAGGTGCCTTGGAAGGGGATTCTTTTCCTTGGGCAAAGACTGAATCTTCAATTGCAATTGGCACTTTTGAAGAGGGCTAAGGTTTGTGATTCTTGTGCTTTTCCTAGCCCTAAAATACATAGAGGCTTGCCTTTTCCTCTTTTGCTTTGGCTTGATTGGTGTACCGAGGGCAGTGAGAGAAATTGTTGCCTCTCTTTCCAGAGTCTCTGGGGACACTTCTCCTTGTTCTATTTTTTCTGCCTCTTTCTCTCCTCCTATCTCTTTTTTTGTCTTTGTTCCTTCCTGCTCTGTTTCTTCATCTTTCTCCTCCTATATCTTAGTTTCTTCCCCCTTCTTTCCTTGTTTCGCTAAGTCACTAGTGGCTTCACCTTCTCCCCTTTGTTTCTCTTCCTCCTCACTACCAGTAGGACTGATATCATAGGTTAGGGTCTTTATTTCATCCTCAACTATCATGTTTCAGAATATTTCCCATGCTATAGGGAGTGTAAATGTATGGAGGGCTTCTTCCACTAAAAGTTTGATTAACCCATGGTGAGCTAGCTCTTCTGAATTTCCTGCTTGAACCTTAGTAATGGAGTCAATGAGGGACTGCAGGAGGAAGTAGTGGATGTTGAGCTTCTGAGGTGCTGGATTGTCCATCCCATACCTTAATTCATGGAGGATTCTAAAGTGATAAGCATAGACAATTTTATACCTCCCCTCACGGGAAATTTATTTGATTATTTGATAACTAACTTCATCCCAAGGATATGGTATGCTAGCCATTCTAATTCCATTTTCATCCTCTACAGGGGTTTCATTGTTTTGGGAAAAGTTTTTCTTTGTAGCCTGGCCAATTGGCTTCTCATCCTTACTCCAAGGTAGCCAAAGAGGAAGGGTAGTGACTCTACTGATAAGTTCATGGGTTATCTCCATGGAAAAACCTCTAAAGGTGACAATGGCACGTGTTCTTGAGTGACGGACCAAAGAGTGGGAAAATTCTTGGGCAATCTCCTCATCAAACCCTCGGAATTTCTCAAAAAAGTTCATCCAATTTTCCCTTGTGAAGATGTCCACTACTTGGGGATGTGAATGGAGTCTGAAGGAGTTGGTGGGCTCCTTCCTCATGCATTCTCCTATCATTTTGTTTATATTCTTTTGGGAAACCAAATGTGGAATGGAGACAACAATTTTTGAGAAAAACAGAGAAATAGAGGAGACTGTGTTTTTTTTTTAAATAAGCAGAAATTCCTTTATGTATTTTCTCCTCCTAAAGGGTTTATCTTCTCCTAAGCCACTGCTTTCATGTATTGATATTCAATGGGGGCATGCATATAACCTACCTCCTTAGATCGAAAATCATGCTAAAACCCGTGTTTTCTCCCTTCAAACAACTCACTTCCCCTCCTGTAGAAGCCTACTATCCCTCCTGTAGAATTCCTATAGGTGCTCCTGTAGAACCTATAAGTTCTCCTATAGAAAACGTTGAGAGTATGAATATGGGAGAGATCAATGGAGAATGATGGTTACGAGGTTGTGGGGGCACAAAGAAACTGCTGTAGTTGAGTTTCGAGGAGAGAATGAAGGAAAAGGTGCTGAGAGTGCTCGAAGAGGAGTACTTATTGCCCTTTATGGATATTTATGGTGATGGAGGGTGAGATGGCAAAGTATACGTTGGCTATATTCAGACCGTTCGTCCCTACCTACCTTGTCATCATGGCCCCTCCTCGTAATCATCCCTCATGATTGCTTCGGAGTTCACACTTCCTCCACTAACTATCCTTGACATCTTTCTTGAGTTGACTGTGCGCACGTGTGGGTGACATCTTTGGATGAGTGGAGTCAACTAAATGAAGGTGGCCAAGTTAACTAGCCACCTTTCCCTTGTTCAAACTCAACCATCTTGTTGCTTCTGCATGTCTTCTAATTACACAAATGCAAATAGAGGAGTGGGTTAGTTACTTACTTGTGATCAGAATGTATTTACTGTGAGGTACTATGGCTCTTTATTTGATGCATGCCTTTATTATTTTTTTTGATGCATGTTGTCTACTTGCTGATGTGTGGTTGTGTCTTGTGCAAGTACTTCTTTGGCTGGATCTAAGCTTCAGGTGTCTTCTCACCCTTCATTTTTGCACTCTCTTGTTGCTAGTGCTAGATTTCAATGGGATTAGCTGCTACATCAATTCCTACAAGAGCTCCTGTAGCTACTTCTCCCCTTGAAAATTTAGCTTATTTCTATGCTTGGATCCATGAGGATGATTCCAGAGATGTAGATAGAGATGTAGAGGTAATATGTAGGCTTCAGGTGAGGTGGATGGTGTTGTTTCCTTTCTTATTTTTTTGTTTTTTTTTTCCTGAGAAACTGTTTTCCTGTGTTTTTCTAGGATAGGAAGAAGAATGATGCTTGAGGTGTGATGCAGGCTAGGAAATGATGGCAAGGAGGTTTGAAGACTATAGGAGGGTTTATAGGTTCTTTATGAAGCTTCCCTACCCCTCAAATTTTCTTTTATACCCATTTCTGGCTCTCTGTAATTCCTACAGGAGCCTCCTGTAGAAAACACAGTTATTGAAAAGAGGCACAGTGAGGTGAAAGAAATGCCAAGAATGATGGAGAATGGTGTGGGAAGGTAGGATAGGTGCTGGTGTTGGTTTCAGGGATCCCTTAGCACCTTCTATTGCTTCATGTAGTCCTCCTGCAAACCTACAATACAAATGAAAATTCATTTTTCTTTTTCCCTTTTTTTTTAAAGCAACTAGGGTGCCTCAAGGAGGTTTTCACCCTAATTGCCTACCCTCGGCACCTCCAAGCGAGGTTTTCACCCAAGGATCTTATTTTTTCATTTTTTCCTTATTTTTTTTTTGACATCACTGGGCCACCTCAAAAGAGGTTTTCAACCCAATGATGGGACTCAAGCACCTCATGGAGGTTTTCACTTGAATCCTTATTTTTTTATTTTTCTTTAGTGAGTGGGTGAAGTGGAGGCTAAGACATGCTCCACTACCATCACTGTCTTATTCAAATCTTCAATGAAATCTTGCTTGGAGAGGGGTTTCTTGTAAACTTTCAACCGTCCATTGACAAGCATGGGGATGGCTTCATCATCAATGGTTCTAATCAGAACTAAACCATTTTCATTGCATTTCTCCATAGTGTAGGGTCCCAACCATCTTGTCCTTAGCTTGCCCTTGAAATATTTGTATCTTGAATCATAGAGTAGAGCCCAATCTCCCTCTTGGAATTTATTCTCCTTGATATTTTTTTCATGCCATATCTTTATTTGAATATGAACTACCTCTATATGGAGAAGGGCCTGCATTCTGTGTTCATCTAATCCATTAAGCTGAAGTAATATTTCTTTCTATCCATGGCTGAGGTCTAGGTCCAGCTTAGCTGCCATCCTTAGGGTATTGAATTCAAATTCTATTGACAACAAAGCATTCTTCCCCTAGACCAGATCATAGGGCTTGAACCCTGTGGTTGTCTTCCACATTGTGTTGTAGGCCCAAGTGGCCTCAACTAATCTATCCGCTCAGTATTTTCTACTGTTGCTCACTACCTTTGTCAGGATCCCTTCCAATTCTCTGTTAGTGACCTCCACCTACCCATTGGCTTGTGGATGGTAAGGGGTCAAAGTCCTGTGCTTAATTCTATGATGTGTGAGCAGGTCTTCAATCAAATTGGAAGTAAACTTACTACATTGATCTGTGACCAACTCTCTTGGATACCCGAACTTGTAGAATATGTTCTCTCTCAAAAACTCAGCTATGTTTTCCTCTGTCACTGCTTTGATTACTTTTGTTTCTGCCCACTTTGTCAAGTAATCAGTGCACACAATGATGTATTGTTTCTGCTTTGAAGGAGGTCTGATAGGCCCCACAAATTCCATGCCCCACTTCTCAGATGGCCCAAAGGTCACTTGAGGTTGCATAGGCATTTCATTCTTTGGAGTAGGTTTCCCCATCCTCTGACATCAATCACACTCACTGGTATATCTCCTCACATCCTGATGAAGAGTGGGGCAGTAGTAGCCTGCTTGCAGTATCTTGAAGGTAGTTCTTTTTGCTGCAAAATGACCTCCACAAGGCCCATCATGACAGGTTAGGAGGATGTCAAAGACTTCCTCCTCCTTGAAAAATCTTCTCAAGATCTGATCCAGGCTAAGTTTGAAGAGATTGCTTCGAATTCAGGTGAAAGGGGCACTTTTCCTTACTATCTTGCTCTTATCTTTTGAGGACAGGTGTGGTGGGAACTGTGTTGAAACCAAGTAGTTTGCTATATCGGCAAACAATGTAGGGAGTACTGAGATAGCAAACAGATGTTCATCTGGCATTTGGTCATCCACCATTCCTTCTTCACCTGCAGGAAAATTTTCTCTAGACAAAAAGTCAACAACAACATTTTCTTTACTAGGCTTATCAATAATGGTCAAATCAAACTGTTGCAATAAAAGAAACCATATAATAATGCGAGAATTTACATCCAGTTTGTTCATTAAATATCTAATTGCAGCATGATTAGTGTGCACAAAGGTTTGATAGCCTATGATATATTGTTTGAATTTGTTTAAGGAAAGCACAACAACTAGGAGTTCCTTCTCGGTCACTGTGCAGTTTAACTCTGCCTTTGACAAGTTTTTTCTTATAAAGTATATGGCATGAGGGAACTTTTCATCAATTTGTCCCAAGGCTTCTCCCATTGCTTTGTTCAAGGCATTTTTGTGAATGTGGAAAGGTAGGTCCCAGTTTGGGCCTCTTAGAATTGGGGCAGTCACGAGCTTTCTCTTCAAGGTATCTAGGGCTTCTTGATAGTTTTCCAACCATATGAACTCGACATCTTTACCTAAGAGGCCTGTTACACAAAAAAATGTCACCATGACTCTCTATAGTTCATATGAGTCCATCAACACTCATACATACCTCCTTTGCAAGTCTTAAATCTCAGCTCTTCATGTCAAGCCTTAAAAATGGGAGAAAGACCTTGAAAATATCTCAAATCCCGATTTTTCACTTTCTCCTAACATTGCCTGCGGTGTCGCACCTAATGGTCATGTTTCCTGCAAACTTGACCGCTCTGTATATTGAGTAATGGGTGCGAACCCCTGTAAAAGTTAAAAAGGCATGAGTTCATTCTTAAAATCTCATCTTGGGTCACTTCTAGACACTTTTAGAAGGAATATTACGCTGGCAAGTCCGCTCCACCTTGGTTCATCCATTCCATAGCTAAGGGAGCTAACTCCATGATATGAGGTGCTTATCCCATTTAAGGAGGAACTTATCCCTTCAATGGTGGACCTGCAACTTCCTCCATTTGCACTATAAATTCATGCATTGGGCTGGTTGTAGGGGAGGTTGAAAGCTGAAGATTCTTGAGGGTAAATGCTGCTAAAAACTAGACTTCCTTTTTGAGCTTGTGAGAGGAGAGATCACATACCTTTCATGTCATTTGGGAAGTGAGTGAGGTTTGTCAAAGTAGAGGACACTCCTGCTAGACCTTGGAAAGAACTTGTGCAACATCAAGGCAAAGGTTGTAAGGTTCTTTTATTCATAAAGTTAATATAATCAAGTTTGTTTTTCTCAATGAACTGTCTCTAATGGTTTGTTTTATGAGCTCCTTGATCTTGATAATGAACATGTTTTGTTATACGCAGGTATGCTTTGATGTGTGCTTGTTTGTGTATGCAAGTTATTAAACGAGAACTGCTTGAAGCTGTTGGGATAAAACTGCCTCAAACAAGCATTGGACCAAGGTAGGGTCCATTACACTTCTTAGTATTCATTAATGAATTGAAACATGTTTAGAGAAAAATAGGTTTGCTTGTGCTCTTTGTTGCTAGATATCATTAGATACTAGGGAGATCGGTCTTGTCCGCAAGAACGATTTATCCGGCCAACAAATTGGCGACTCCACTGGGGAATGGTTTGGTTTGGATTTTGATTTGTCTTTGCTTTGACTTGAGAAACTTGAGTTTTTGTTTCTAATTTTGCCTCGATTGGTGTGAGTTTGGGTACTGGTTAGATCCTGGTTGGATTTTTATTTTTTGAAATTTTGGAAGAGGACCGCACCCTCTGAGTCAGTTACAGTGTGGACCTATCCGCATTGTTACAGTGTAATACAGAGTGGCACCACACCTGGTTTTACTAGATGCCTGCGAACCCCTGTCAAAAATTTGAAAAACCTAAGATCCATCTACCCAGTTAGGTTTAGTTTTTATCCATAGTTGTTAGTATATGCCCAGACCTGCATTTGTCTTGACAAAAGTTCCTTTTGAGTTAGTTTTCATTGGCATTCTTGTTTGGAGTGATTTTCTAAGAAGTTTTGTCTGATTGGATTGGTTTTTGCTTCGTCTTTGTAGTAGCTCAGAGATCCGAAGCCTTAGAGCCTTAGATCACCCTGGTCTCTCTGGTCTTCTTGCTGAGTTTGACTAGCTTATGAAATCTATCTGTGAAGAGATTTAGATCCCATTTGTTTCTTTTGCAAAACTTTGATTAAACTTGATTAAAAGTTTCGAATTTCATTTTTCTATTAAAATATAATTGGATGTCTTTGATTAGTTTGTTGAGCTGAACAAATTGATCCTTAGTTAGCTGAAATACTAAGTTGAACATCCTCAAAAACATTTCAAGTGTCTTTTCAATCCATTTTTTGTTTAGATCTCAAGATTAGATCATAGTTTTGAGTTTTTCGTAGAAATTATACAAGCTTGTTGAAAATTTGTTTTCAATAGTTTTTTAGAGTTTTTCTACAAATCTTAAAAGTTCTCTTAAAGGAATTGCTTATTCTTGTAGTTGTTGATTGTTGAAAAGCAAAGGGATTTTCTGTGAGTGTCATTAGTAGTCTCATTTTTAATTTTTTTTTTGGAAAAGACAAAAAGTTTCCTTTCAGTTGTATGTTAAGAGAAAGATTTGATTTGAAAAGCATTGCATTCTCAACCCTTCCTTAGCTAGATATTCATTGAAAAGGAAAAATAATTTCTATCATCTTAGGTGCATTTTTAGTGTTTTGGAGTCGAGTCTTCATACCATAAAGTTTCATCTCCGCACCCATTGACTTAAGGAACAAACAATACAATTAACGCTTAATTAAAATCAATCTAGCAATCATTTTATTTTCTAGGATTCTTTTCACCAACATAGCTTAAGCTAGTATCTTGGAGTAGGGAGTAATTAACTCTCCAAGGTAGTTTAAACAAACAAGTAGTTGATCTTGCGGTAGGAAGAAATCAAATTGTTACATCTATGCTCTGGGAAAGCTCCTCTTAAAGGAGAAGCACGAGATCATATCCGAACTAGTGTGGGAAGCAATCCTTCCTCATTGAGAACGATAGAAGATATTCACGTATTAAAAATGGTAAACCTCGGATTAACCATTGTTGAGGAGCCTGGGGTCACTTGTTGGTAAACCTTGGATTATGTCAAGGAGCCTTCAAGGGGATTGAGCTTGTTACTCTTCCCTTGCGTGCATATCGGATCGTAGACTATTCCCCCAGGTATATTTGTTTCCGTTGGTGACCTTAATGACCATAATCTTTAGGATTCTTTCCTAAGTGACGGTGGAGGGAAGATCCTTTTGTACCTGGAGCAGACGTCGACTAGACTCACTTGGACTCTCTGGGGGGTTATCTTCACTCGAGACGGTTATAGTGGAGAAACTTGTGCCAGTCTGTTTCATTAAGCAAGTTGCCGAGGTCACTGTTCCAACCGCCATTTCTGTATTGAACTCCACGACGTTGGATTTCATCACCAACTAGTGTTTTCGATCCGGAAAGATACTGTTTGTGTGTGGTTTGGTCTCCTAGATTTGTTAGTCATGTGCTTCAAATTGTTTGGTTCTTTAGAGACTTTAGGTGTTTTTATTGAGATTCTTCTTTTTTCTCATGTGAAGTACTTAGATTAATCATGGCTGAATTACCGAGACAATCCTGTCGACTTCAGGGTCAGCCTCCCGAATTTACACCAAGTCAACTGGAAGGGCTACGAGCCCTTATCACACCTAGTGAAAGTAGGGTTGGGTCACCGGAGGCCGGAGAGTCTTCGTTGATTGTACATCCTGATTATCTAGTGCATGCAACAGAACATATTTCTGAACTGATTTCATTTTCTGAGATTATTGGTAGTATCACTCCTACTAGCTTGGTAGCTGAAGAACCTGAAATCTCTGAACCTGAAACTGAAATTGCTACCACTCCATCTTCAGAATTTGCTTCTCCTGTTTCTAGTGGTCCTAGTTCACCCAGAGTAGAAAATATTATTACTGAGAATCTTCCTTCTGGACTCATTTCCATTGAAGAAATTGTAAGCTCAAGTCCGGATGAAGGTATAAGCATCCCTGAAAATCAACTAACTATTGAACTTAGGGAGCGTGAATCTATTCTCTTCAGTCCCATTAGAGGTGATGCTTGGTATATTTTGTTGACCAATTTCTTAGAAAATCCAGGTCTCGCGTCTTCACCACCTCGATTTCCTTTTCATCCAAAACCCAGAGGTTATTATCCTCTTTGAATATGTCGAGACAGTCATCCTTGTTTACTCAGACGCCAGAAACTTTTTTACATGGCTGTCCTTCTGTTCCTCCTAGGTATCAATCTGTATCTGGTACGTTTTCAGGAGCTTCTCCTCAACCCATCAATTATGCCGTATCTCCTGGTCATAATGGAACTAAACAGTTAAGTGTTGAAGAGATTCTTATGATGTTTGGTACTACTCCTAATCTGCAACCTCAAGGTAGTTCGATACCATTTGGGGGGCAGCCACAAGGTACTCCAATACCGCCTGGGGGACAACCCCAAGGCAGTCCATTACCGCCTGGGGGGCAACCTCAGGGACAGTATGTTCCTATGGGACAGTATTTTCCTCAAGGTCAACCCGAGTACCATTATGTACCTCAAGGTCATCCCCAGTATCAATAGACACCTCAAGGTCAATACCAGCCTCAAGGTCAGTACCAACCCCAAGGACAATACCAACCGCAAGGCCAGTACCAACCCCAAGGTCAGTACCAACCTCAGGGTCAATATCAACCTCAAGGTTTTCAACCACCTTCAGGTCAATCATTTGTTCAAGGACCAGCAAATGTACCATATAATTATCAATATTACACTTAACCTAGTTTTGGTCCTCAATACGTTCAACCTGTTATGGGTCCATACCCCGGAATGAACGTGGTGTGGGATCAATAGATTCCGCAACCCAATGTACAGTTGTCATCTCAATCTGGACAGTCTTTTGTTTCTGGTTCTCCCCAGAAACCTGTCCAGCCTACTACTCAAACTGCTACACCTGGGGCAGCTCAACTGTCTGGGCCTAGTTTTCCATGAACTCCGTCCCAAACATTTGTTGCAACTGTTGCGGCTTCTGTCCAATCCACTCCACCCATTTCTAGAGTATCAGCGGCTCCAGTTTCTACTGCTCCTGTATCAACTCCTCAAGCCTCTTTACCCCAGTTTGGACCTACAATCCAGACTCCGGTTTCCATGCCTATAGGACAACCTGGGCCTAGTACGGTTGTTACAAGTCAACCACAATTTACTTATCAACCATACTAGGGGCAGTAGCAATACGGGCCCGCTGTGCAGAACCCAGCTTATCAGTATCAACCGTACCCTGGGTATACATATCAACAACCTCAGCAACCCCAGTATGGTCCGGTCAATCCTGGTTTTCCAGGAGGATATAATATCCCAAATACGAATCCGATACCGAGCTATCCTGGATATCCTCCTCCTGGAGCTGGTCTTATGACCCCAAGTTTTTGGGACCCGAACCGTCAGTTACCGTTTATAGCAACTTTGGATTTGCCTGAATTGTCGCGCCTTATGAACGATCCCATCAATTATCTTCCATTTTGGCTGCCATTGCCGAATAAGTTGCCCAGTGACATACCAAAGTTTGAGGGGAAGCCAGGAGAAGATCCATCTAATCATGTGATGACTTACCATCTCTGGTGTGCATCGAATTCCATTATAGATGATTCCATTCATCTTCGTCTTTTTCAATGCACTTTGATTGGCCTTGCAGCGAAGTGGTACATTGAGTTTCCATGAGGCTATTTTTATAATTTTAGTCAGTTAGCCACTTCCTTCCTTACTCATTTTCAGCTGCCAGTTCGATATGACAATGGCACAAAATTATTAACTTCGTTAAAGCAGTCGACGTCCACTTATATTTCAGATCATATTCATGAATGGCGACATCGACGTCGTTTAGTGAAAGTTTTTATCCCGGACCAAATTTTGGGAGAATGGTTTGTGAAATCATTATTACCCAAAATAACTGAAGATGTAGCTAAGGCAGGGTAGTTACAGAAGAGCAAGTAATTTCTCAAGCTCAGTACCTTGACTTAGTTTATACGTAGTCATGTACATTGCATGAGAAACTCCCCGACCTTCTGAAACAAAATCAAATAGTTGCACCTCCCTTACGGTCTCATGCCGCTGACGGTACGATTGGTACTATTAATACCAAAAGTAAGAAGAAATCATCCAAGAATTCTTCTACTATCATAACTTTACCAGATTCCCCTAAGGGAGAGTCTTCACCTGAAATTTATGCCGATGTTCATGTCGTAGAATCATCCACGACCAAATCAAAATCTAATGGCAAGAAGAAAGGTAAGAAGAAGAACAAGAAGTACTCAAAGGAGAAAACCGATAAACCTGAATCTACTGACGAGAAACGAAAACCTCAATATCCTTGTCTCATCTGCGATGAGGAGCACTTTACAAGGGATTTTCTGCATTGTGCTAAGGTTGTGAAAATCGTCAAATGTTCGCAAACACCTGTTGTTTTGAAGGATCCTTTTCCAAATCAAGACAGTAAAATGATAGGTTCTTGCTCTAGTGCCTCGGAAGAGCCCATAATGATGATGTCACATGTAAGGATTGTGACACGATCACAAGATTACAGGAGTAAAAGTCCTCTTGGTGGAGAGGAAGCCGAATCTTCTAATTCCAATCCATCAACCTCAGCTCCATCTAGTTCCGATCCACTATAGATTGAGAAACCAAATCCCGACTTAGTAATCAAACCGCCCGCTAAGGGTATACTTCGGAAGTCAGCTTTCAATCCAGATGCGAGAGCTGCTCAGAACTATAACATTATTGAAGATTTAGCTGTTTCACCTTCAGCAATGTCAGCTTTGGAAGTGCTGCAATCTTGTCTAGCACAGCGTAAAATGCTACTATCGGCTATAGGAGCTGTTGATCTTCAGGACTCAAACCTCATAGTCTTTGATTTAGAAAATAGTACACCTCGTCTTCCTCATCAAATGGATTTCCAGATTCTGGTGTTAGTGAAAAATAGACCTTGTTTTAGGACTGTGACTGATGAGGGATCTTCTACGTGTATTATGTCGATATAGTGTTGGAAAACCCTTGGTTCTCCTACACTTAATCAATCCCCGACAATTCTAAAGGCCTTTGATGGCCGATGGTTTCATCCTTATGGCATTCTACAAGACTTGCCTATAGGGGTTGAAGGAAAAACCGTTAATCTAGATGTGGAGGTGGTTGATGCCCCTCTAGATTACAACCTTCTTTTGGGTCGTAGCTGGTCTTACGCCATGACTATTGTTGTTTCATCGGTCTTTCGACTTATTAAGTTCCCACATAATGGAAAGATCGTAACAATAAATTAGTTAACTTATTTCTTGTCCGACCCATCCTCTGCTGAGAGTATTCAACATGTTGGAAAAACCGCTATCCCTTATAAGGATGTTGGAGTAGGATTAGTTAAAGATTCGGGTTTACTCGGAACTTTTTCATTTCCTCCTCCCAACGTACAGTCTCCTTTCGCAACCATTCATATGATTTCATCAAAATCCATTGTTCTTAACGATCCTTGGATCGTTCCACTCGATTCCGAGGTGGACTCTCTTGGCGATGCTATGCCTTTGAGTCCCTTTGAAGTTGCTTATCAGGCAGTATAGTCGTTTTCTGAATCAAATTCAACCAACCCTGATCTAGTGAATGAGATCAAGGGGAAATCACTTTCAATCTCAACCTCAGAGTTAACAACCTTTTCAGAAACCGTTCACACTGATGAGCAAACTCGGGAGCTGTTGTCTGTTGATGCATTACCATGGGAAGATCTTCATCATTGGTCTTTGTTTTTACCCGAGATTGATTTTGAAAATGATTTTTCATCCATTTTTACCGCTGAATATGTCAAGGAACCACAGAATCCATTGAAACATCCTGATTCTGAACAAAATTTAGCTAATATTTCTCGAACGGTTCCTATCAACATCCAGTCAAACCTGGGATTGTTGAAAACATTCACATAGGCGCTTCTTGTACAGACACTGAAGTCAACACATATAAAGCCCTATTTCAAGAATTCTGTGATGTGTTTGCCTGGTCTTATGAGGAAATGCCAAGAATTGATCCTTTAATCATTGTTCATGAGATCAAAACCTACCTAGATGCTAAACCTGTCCAGCAACGGTTGCGTCAAATACACCCACGAAACGTTGCTGCCATCAAAACCGAAGTTGAGAAATTACTTAAAGCAGGTTTCATTTATCCAATTCCTTTAACGGATTGGGTATCAAATATTGTTCCAGTTAATAAAAAACAAGGGACAATAAGAATATGCGTTGACTATAGGGATATTAATCGTGCTTGTCCCAAGGACAATTATCCCACGCCCTATATCGATCAAATTATAGATGATTGTGCCAGCAGTGAAATTTTCTCCTTTATGGATGGCTTTTCCGGTTACAATCAAATTAACATTCTACCTACAGAAACCAAAAACGACATTCATTTGTCCATGGGGGACATTTGCTTATTGCAAGTTACCTTTTGGACTGAAGAACGTCAAGGCAACTTTTCAAAGGGCTATGTCTTATGCGTTTCATGACATCAAGCACATTGTGTAGCCCTATCTCAATGATTTACCAGCTCATTCATTACGAAGAGCCAACCATCTCACTCACTTATGAGCCATTTTCATGAGATGTAGGCATTATTGGATTAGGCTGAATCCGTACAAGTGTGTTTTCTGTATCGCAACGGGTCAATTACTGGGATTTGTTGTATTGAAAGCTGGCATTCGCATCGATCCTTCGAAGGTCGAAGCCATCGTCAAGTTACCACCTCCTTCGACTCTTCGCCTACTCCAGAGTTTGCAAGGGAAAGAAAACATTTTACGTTGTTTCATTCCTAACTACACCAATATTACAAAATGTTTTACCCGATTGTTGAAACAAAACACTCCATTCTTTTGGGATGAGATCACTGACAAATCTTTTGATGCTCTAAAACATGCATTGACTCATGCACCATTATTGCATCCTCCCAACTACAACCAGGATTACTTTTTGTACCTCGCTGCTTCCCATTCCACTATTGGGATGGTTTTAGTTCAACAGGATGAATTCGAAAGTGAACATGTGATATATAATCTTAGTCGAACCCTAACTCCCACTGAGTTAAAATATTCACATGTGGAGAAACTGGCCTTAGCTACAGTCCAAGTTGTTCAGCGCTTTTGTCACTACATTTTGTTACGCAAAACCACTGTCATATCTAACTGTAACCCTATGCAATACATTTTGACTAAACAATCGCTAAGGGGTGAGTATTCCAAATGGATTGTCATCCTGCAGGAATTTGACTTGGAATTTGAGAAGTCCAAGTCAAAGAGGTCTTTGGTTTTTGCGGAATTAATGTGTGACTTCCCTCGTGCTAATACCGAACATGTGGTGGAAGAATCCCTTGCGGATGAATCCTTGTTCCTTATTAGCATCGTTGATCCATGGTACGGAGATATCATTGTCTATCTCCAAACCCAATCTTTTCGGCCCGATACATCACGATCTC
The DNA here is from genome assembly GCA_000404065.3 of Pinus taeda. Classification (NCBI taxonomy): domain Eukaryota; kingdom Viridiplantae; phylum Streptophyta; class Pinopsida; order Pinales; family Pinaceae; genus Pinus; species Pinus taeda. Next base: position 15,182 of record APFE031201184.1, on the reverse strand, counting down.
AACACCGGAAAATATGATTCCAATCCCAACCTTACACTATTATAGGAGATACACTTTATCGTCATGGGGTGGATTCTATTTTTTGTCGTTTCCTTGCTCATGACGAGGCTGAGAAGGTTCTTAATGACTGCCACTCTGGAGCATGTGGCGGTCATATGTCTGGGTATGCCACTGCCCAAAAGATTTTGCGTGCTGGCTATTTCTGGCCGTCCTTATTTAAAGATTGTATTACTGTCATCCAAAAATGCCACAATTGCCAAATTTTTTATCGTAAGATGCGCGCTCCTCCTGCTCCTCTCCACCCTATCATTGTTGTTGGTCCATTCACAAAATGGGGTATTGATTTTATTACATGTAACCCTCACTCGGCTGGGGGGCATGCGTATATCATCCTTGCGGTAGATTATTTTACCAAGTGGGTCAAGGTGATGCATACATTTTTAGCGGACGGCAAAATGGCTGGATTTTCATTTTCAATCATATAATTGCTAGGTTTGGTGTTCCCCAAGCGATTATCACTAACCATGGGAGTCATTTTCGAAACATCATGATGACCGAACTTACAGATCAGCTTGGCCTACGTCACGATAGTTCCACTCCATATTACCCACAGGGAAATGGTCTGGTTGAAGCAGTCAACAAAGTTCTAGTCACCATGATTCGACGAATCATTGGGATTCATCGATCGAATTGGCACAACATGTTATTTTCAGCGCTTTGGGCATACCGAACCTCAATCAAAACATCAACAGGTTTTACTCCCTTTCAACTGGTTTACGATTTAGAGGTAGTATTGCCCATTGAATGCGAAATCCCATCATTACAAATTGTCATGCAATTATTACCAGCCACTTCCGAAGAGGAAAAACGTTTATTATACTTAGCTCAATTAGATGAGAATCAACGCAATGCTACATTAGCTATCGAAACTCATGCGAAACGGATCAAAGCTCAGTATGATCGGAATGTTACACCCCACAATTTTTCGGAAGGCAAACTAGTTTTACTTTACGATCAAGCAAACAATAAGCTAGGGGCTGGCAAATTTGTACCCATGTGGCATGGTCCGTATATTGTTAAGTGGAAGCTGGCAAAAGGGGCCTATGAGCTAGAAGATTTTGATGGTGTCTCTTTAGGTAAACCTAGGAATGGGTTTTATCTAAAGCGATATTATGCTTAAATGAATAGCGTGGAGATTTCATTAGATTAGTTTCTTCTAAGTTGGTGTGTTCATAGATTAAAGATGCATGCTTTACTTTAGAGAGTGTTTTTTATTAGTCCTGCTTATCTTGATTTTACCCTTGATATTGCAAATGTCAACGCCTCTCCAGATATACATCGGTTTCGCTGATGGCGCTTGTCGTAGTACACAGAACATCTCTTCCGCAACCTAGGTTATCTATTCGCCCTCTAACGAGTTAGTATCTATGCACGGGGTAAGCCTCAATCAAACAACGAACAACATTGCAGAATACAGTTCAGTGTTTGAATTATTATCTAAATCCATCTCATTTGGAATTCGAAGTTTGATTGTTAATTTAGATTCGGAACTTGTTGTATTACAGCTTAATCTAGTTTATGCCATTATAAATCCAGTATTATTACGATTATTTTTGAGAGTCCGTCTCTTGGAACGAGAATTTGATTACATAGAATATCAACACATTCCAAGATATTTAAATACATTAGTAGATGCAATTTCTTCTCGAATGTTAAATAGACATTTTCATTAAATCAAACAGTAAATTTAAAAACATCTCATAAACATGTTTTTCAAGATAACCATAGTAATAGCATAGCATAGCATAAGAGTGTGTCAAAATATACATCGTCCTCGATCATAGGTTGAAAAACACCTTATGATCAGCAAAAATGATAGTATCAAAAGTCCAAAAATGGGTCTACAAAGCAATCATCCTATCACTGGTGATGATCTCGATAAGACACCACTGCTCGGACCACCCTACAAAGGAACCTCCTAAAAGGTCCTAGGATCCCAATCACATAGCGCTGAAGCCGAAGTGGAATGTCATCTATGCTGGTCTCTATAATATCTGTGGTCGAGCGCTCTAGATGGCTCTCCAACTCAGCCAAGGTCTCTGCTGTCTGTTCCTGTGGGGCTGGTGCTGCGGCAGCTGGTTGTCTCCGATCATAGGGCTAGAGAGTGGTTGGTCACCATAGACCCACATCTACATTTAAAACTTTTACTATTAGTTTTGGGACAATTGTTAAAAATATAAAAACATACATATAAAATTAAAATGTTGAAAACCAATTTTTACCTCTATCATCCCATTGCTCTCCCGGTGGAAGAGTCATGTCGAGATCGTCGCGATAATCCATCCCAGCGTATGGAAAATCCTGAATAATAAATAGTTGGTTCTCTAACCAACGGAAATACTCTGGGGTGAATCGAACAATCTGAGTACCCTCATCTAGATGGCGGGCCATAACTGCAACACATTGCATAACCCGAGGATCTTGGGGAAGTCCAGCCTCAACAGTGAGTTGCTGTGGAACCAACATTGGTACCCTCTCTAAGGCAAAGCTAACAACTAAATAACCATAACCAAAGTTCTTTAGCTACCTAGTTTTCGCCCTAGTCAATTGGCCCTTCACATTGGCCAATAGAGCATCGCACCAGTTGAAAATGGTGCCTCGGAAGCAGTCCAATGCCATGCGCATCTGGGAGCCTGTAGCTAGATGCAATGTTGCACTCCCGCAGAGTCTGGTAATAGTAAAAGAAATTACCTTCAGTTCAGGGCGGGAGATGGTTTTCACATCTATCCGTTTGTCCGGATCCTGGTTATTACAGAACTCTAGTCAGAGACTAGCAACAGATTGGCCACTTGGCCTAGATCCGAACAGAGATAATTGCTCGCCTCTCTTGGGCAAGCCAGTCAAAAAGTATATCTCATCCGGCTCGATTTCGAGCCGGTTGCCACCAATAATGAAGCACTGGTCCTGAATGCTCCACCTGTTCACCAGCCATTGTAAAAAGTCTACTTGTGCCCTCATGCCAGGTATGTTCCAAAATTTGAAAAGCTCGCATGCTCTCAATGCCTGTAATGATGGCAGATGGAGTAATGCAGCCTGATCCACGTCCTCATGCTCTCTTTCCTGCCAAATAAGCTTATTGTGTACCTACATTGCAAAATAGGTGGATTAGAATTTTCATTCCAAAATTCTATGGGTCAAAAATGGAAAAACTAGGGTTCAAAATCCACATTCTACAGGGTGTGGCACCCCGACTTTTCTTTGTGCACAAAAAAGTCGGGGTGCGCAGGGGCCACATGGCGCCCCTGCGCAACCACCACGGGCGATTTTTTGCCCTAATTTTCCTCCAAAAATCAAAATCTAAACCCTAAAAAGAAATTTCAAATGGATGAAATGCAAGTCAAGGACATTGTGGATTACCTGGAGAAGACGGTTCTCGATTCCAGCAGTCGGATTTTGCACAATCTCCATGGGAAGTTTTTTACCAAAAGCTCTTACTTTTTACTCCAAAGGTAAAAGGTAAAAATGAACTTGTAAAAGCCTTTTTTATAATATTTTTTGAATAAATAAATTAAAATTTATTTATTTTTTACTTTGAAAAGGTCAGTTTGGTGCATTTTTATTAATTTTAAACAGATATGAGTAATGTTTGTAGTTTTTGTGCAGAATATTGGGGATTCAGGTGAAATTGATCATTTTCAACAAAAAACACATAGGAGTCCTCTTTAAGCTCTTTTCTGACTCGTAAAAAATGAAAAGATCGCCGAGTGTTTCTTTGTAGACTCGTTAAAACAGAATTACAAAGACGGTCCTTTATAGCTCTTTTTTGACCGTACAAACATGAAAAGGTTGCCGGACTTTTGTCATTTAAAGTTCGATATTGGTAATAAAACGACGTGTTTTCAATCGCTTTTTTACTTTTTCAGATTGAAGGCACTAATCATGAAAAGTACTCCTTGGTCGTAATGATCAAGTGGTTCTCTCAATTATTATTTTATACTTTTTCAGGCTTGGGAGACACAACTTTACGAAAAAGGACAATTGTGGAGTTTTCTTAAGTTTTTCTTTTGACTCCCTAAAATTGAAAAACACCGAGTTTCTCCTATACTGGACTCGTTAAAATTTCACAGTAAAGGACATGTTCAATTACAAACAGGAACGGACCACTCCTTCTTAGGGTTTGGATTTAAACTAAGTTGGACTCATCCGAAGGATGAGCTTATAACCAAGAAAATGTTATCCTCCTCAAGCTTGCTAAAAATAAAGAGGTACTTGCCAGAAATGGTGGGGGAGAAAGAGAAAAATGGACCTGTTTGTTGTACTCTGTGTTTGAGAAAACTTTCCATCACTCTTGAACACGACACTTTTATCCACCTGGGTTGGGAAATCCTTTACCTAACAGTTAATCAAGCCACTTTGAAAGTATTCAGCCGGTTTCTGGGTATTAACTTTGGGTCAACTGTCACCAAGCCATATGCTGTGTCATTACGTGTTCAAGAGGTCTGTGCAGATAAACCATTCACCTGCAAAATATTTGTCATCCATCATTGACCACCCCTAAGTTAGTTCTTACTAAACATATTTCTTCAAACTTGACCTATGATTTCATGTTATGGGCTAGCCTATGACAGATCGCTTTCTATCGACTCCAACTCATTACCTAGAAAGATGATCTAGAAATTGTCAGTACCTTGGAATCTGCATGCCTCAATGGCAGGTTTCCCGCCTTTGACGACAGGTTGCATCATTGACCTTCGATCAACGGATTCTGTGACGTGTTTGACATCGACTCATTTCATTCACATTTCATGGATTGTACTAAGTACTTTGAGGGCCATTGACACTACTGATGGTTCCTCTCACACTTTTTAACAGTTTACATCATTGACTGGTAATCAAGTGGTTTCTCCCATGTTCGACTTCGACACATTCATTCACATGGGTAGAATCATACTAGTTCGGGAAGTAGAAATGAAGACCCTGGATCTAATTTCCACCATCCAGGATGCGAGGAATTTTGTTATCATTATATAGTGGACTATTCATAAACAGATGGCTGCATCCATACTATGTCCATATGTTCCTACTTGTGATGTAATACAAAATCATTCCTGTATCATAGCAGTGTTAGATAGTCCTTAGTTAGTTTTGATCTGATTATGGGAATGCCTACCTCAGCGATGATATGTTCACATATATATATTTTGCATTGAATGTTTTTACAGGTTCGACTGGGGTATCCACAGGAAGATCCTTGAACTGATAAAGTCCTTCACTCTTCTTAGATGATAAAAAAACATTCTCATCTACTACAAACTTCACACTTTAGGGGGCAATCTGTTACACAAAAAATTGTCACCATGACTTTCTACAGTTCGTATGAGTCCATCAACACTCATACATACCTCCTTTGCAAGTCTTAAACCTCATCTCTTCATGTCAAGCCTTAAAAATGGGAGAAAGACCTTAAAAATATCTCAAATCCTAGTTTCCCACTTTCTCCTAGCATTGCTTGCAGTGTTGCACCTAATGGTCATGTTTCCTGCGAACCTGACTGCTCTGTATATTGAGTAATGGGTGCGAACCCCTGTAAAAGTTAAAAAGGCATGAGTTCATTCTTAAAAACTCATCTTGGCTCACTTCTAGACACTTCTAGAAGGAATATTACACTGGCAAGTCCACTCCACCTTGGTTCATCCATTTCATAACTAAGGGAGCTAAGTCCATGATATGAGGTGCTTATCCCATTGAAGGAGGAACTTATCCCTTCAATGGTGGACCTACAACATCCTCCATTTGCACTATAAATTCATGCATTGGGCTGGTTGTAGGGTAGGTTGAATGTTGAAGATTCTTGAGGGTAAATGTTGCTGAAAACTAGGCTTCCTTTTTGAGCTTGTGACAAGAGAGATCACATACCTTTCATGTCATTTGGGAAGTGAGTGAGGCTTGTCAAAGTAGAGGACACTCTTGCTGGACCCTGGAAAGAATTTGTGCAACATCAAGGAAAAGGTTGTAAGGTTCTTTTATTCATAAAGTTAATACAATCAAGTTTGTTTTTCTCAATGAACTATCTCTAATGGTTTGTTTTATGAGCTCCTTGATCTTCATAATGAACATGTTTTTTTATATGCGGGTATGCTTTGATGTGTGCTTGTTTGTGTATGCAGGTTATTAAACAAGAACTGCTTGAAGCTGTTGGGATAAAACTGCCTCAAACAAGCGTTGGACCGAGGTAGGGTCCATTACACTTCTTAGTATTCATTAATGAATTGAAACATGTTTAGAGAAAAATAGGTTTGCTTGTGCTCTTTTTTGCTAGATATCATTAGATACTAGGGAGATTGGTCTTGTCCGCAAGAACGATTTATCCGGCCAACAAGGCCAAATAAAGGAGAGGCTAGCTTGCTGAAATATTTAATGAATCTCATATAATACCCAACTAAGCCTAGGAAAATTTTGACATCTCTCACCTTTTGAGGAGGTGGGACCCTTTGGATGATGGCAACTTTGTTGGGGTCCACCTTTAGTCCTTGCTAAGATATTGCATGACTTAGCACGATCCCTTCAGTCATCAAGAATTCACATTTTTCCAGACTGAGGGATAGGTTAATCTTATTACACTTATCCAGAACTTTCCTAAGTTAGACAAAGCTTCCTGAAAGTCAGAACCATAAGGAGTAAAATCATCCATGTATATTTCTACTGCATCATGAACCAATTCAAAAAAGATACTCAATAACGCTCTTTGGAAAGTGGTTGGAGCATTGCACAAGCCAAAAGGAAGGGCCCGGTATGCAAGGGTACCCCAAGGACAAGTGAAAGTGGTCTTATCTTGGTCTTCTGAGTTGATTTGAATCTGATTGTACCCGCTAAACCCATCGAGGAAAGAGAAAAAAATTTCCCTGCTAGACCGTCTAACACTTGATCTATGAAAGGTAAAGGAAAATGGTTCATTTTAGTGGCTTTGTTCAATTCCCGATAGTTGACACAGATTATCCACTTACCATTTTTCTTTGGCACTAGCACCAAAGGAGAGACCCATTCATTTTCACAGATGGGATAGATGAATCTTGCATCAAGCAATTTCTGTAGTTCTTCATTAACAATATCTTTAAGTGTTGGATTCATCCTCCTTTGAGGCTGCCTGACTGGCTTACAACCCTCCTTGATGTATATATGATGAGTGCATAATGAAGGGCGCACTCCTTTCATCTCCTTATAGCTCCAAGTGAAGGCATCTAGGTCTTTTCTTAGTAGGCTACACAACTCCTTCTCCTAGGAAGTGGATAGGGATGGATTAATTTTCAAGATTGTTTCTAGGTCGAACTCTATGTTCTTAACACGAAGAGAAGTGGAGTTGACTGCACAAATATCAATTGAGGGGTTCTTTTGGATTTCTCTTACTATGTCTTCTAATGGTGATACATTGAGAGGTGGATTCTAAATCAGATTTTCAATTGTATCATCCTCATCTTGTGGTTTTTGCCCCATGGTGATTTCTAATGCACAAAGCGGTGTAGAAAAGACTTCATCCTCATCTTCCTCCTCCAACCAGAGAGGTAGATCATGTTCTAGCAAGGGTTTGGTAGGAGGATATATGCTTAACTGTTTGGACATGTGCCTGTTCTTTATGGTCATGTTCCCAGCTTGACAACTGATGTAGGCGTCGATGATAGCCAACTAGGGTCTTCCTAGAATGAGAGGATACCCAATGATCTTTTCCTTTGGCTGGAGAACTAAGAAATCAGCAGGGTACTCCCAAGAATCAATGGAGACCATCACATCTTCCACAGTCCCCTCAGGGGTCACGGTGGAGCAGTCGACAAGCTATAGCACGATCGTGGTCTTCCTCAAGGAGCCTTGGAGGTTGAGCTTGAGCATTGTGTCCTTTGTCATCACATTAATGGCAGCTCCCAGATTAATCAAGTTATGTGGGATCATGGTGCCATTGATATGGACATCAACTACTGGGCTTCCAAGGTCTAGATATTTTGGACAGATTACTTTCCCTAACATTAGGTCAGACAGTTGCCCTATGACATTGATGGTTGGGGCAACTCTTTTGTGCCTTCCTGGATGCCTAAAGCACTTCTCTTTGATCAACCTATTGTAGATAGGCACGTCTTTTATGGCTTGAAGAAGTGGTATCTTCACACATAAATGTTTCAATTGTCCCAGGAGTTTAGTTTCTTCTCAGGTAGGTTGCACTTTCATGGATAATCCCTCAGGAAAGGGTGGATTTGCTTTAGGTTCGCTTTCCTCTTTATCTTCCTCAAACTCTCTGGGTGGAGGCTGGCTATCTGGGAGAACATTCCAAAATCATAAGTTAATTTCCTGAATCTCCAGAGCATAAGTTAGGCATGATGGTTCCCCATTATACACTTGTTGAGCCTATCTGTTGTTTAGGTTTGGATTTGGCTGGGTAGGCATTTGGGGTTGCTTTGGTGGAGCAGGAGGTAACGGTTGTGGAGGCAAAAGAGTGGGAGGAGATTTTTATTGGGGCCTCCACCCCTGATGAGATGCATTCCACTGAGGCTGTGGCTGAGCATAGGATTGAAATGAATGGGTGGCTAGTTGGGCATGATATGAATATGTGAAGGACCAAGGAGGAGGTGTGGACCAGGAAGGATGAGTAGGGGGCCCCGAGAAGGTTGGGGTTGTAGTATGCCTAAGATGTCCCTTTCATCCCCTACTGATATGGTCTAGGTCCATGCGGCTTCCTTTGGTTTATGTAATAGAGTTGTTCAGTGACTCCCTTAGTCCCTTGATATACAATTTTAAGTCTAGGCAAGGAAAGGAACTTATCTATAGAATGATTCTCTTCACAGTCTGAACAAACCTCTATATAGTTCAATGGGCATTCATTCCTAGGATGCCTCCTAGTGCATCTAGGGAAAAAAGTGGCCAAAGCCCTCTCTTCTTCCTCTTGTTTCCTTTTGATACGTAAGGTATCCATTTGCATGGCAAGAGTCTACAACATCTCACTCTTGAAGTCTTCAAGCATGTTTCCAATTTTCTCCTTTAATGGATGAGTTAGAGGAAGAGGTACTGGCTATAGGTTGACTCCCCCTACCTTTCTTTCTGGCTGCTCTAGAATGGTTTCTAAAAACAGTCTTTATGTCCTCATAGGATGGTTGGTAGGTGTCTCCCCCGACCAGTAAAAGGAAGGTGTCTAAAAGATCTTCCTGAATTCCTCTGAGCAGGACCAACTTCAAAGACTCAAGGTCAAGTGTCCACCCGGCCCTTTTGTAACTAGGCTGGAACCTCTCTTCATAGTCTTCCAGGGACTCATCACTTCCTATAGTCATTTAGAAAAATTCTTCTTTAGTATCTTTTGACCTACAATAGTCTCGATACTTGTTGTTAAAGGCTTGTTGCATCTGAGCCCAAGTTGTGATGATATTGCCAGGTAATCCCATGAACCAATGCAATGTTGCATCCTTGAGAGTAGAAGGGAATAATTTCAAATTTTTCTCATCTTCTGCATAGTCATAGGTTCAACAGATAACAACAAACTTAAACAAAAAGGTGTCAGGATCTTTTATAGCCGGACCATGGAAATGAGGTAGGGTGGAAGGGCTTATATTCTTCATTTTGGTGTCTCCATTGGTCTCCCGAATGGGAAAGGTACCTTCTATTCTCTCTTCATTCCCCCTAGCATTTATGTGTTCAGCCATTGGCTCCAAAGGAATTTTTTCTTATTCTTCTTCCCCTATAGGTTCTTCAAATATGTCTTGCTATTCACCTAAGGGTTCTTCTTGATCGCAGCTGCTGAAGAAGAGAGAAGGCTGGCTGTGTGAAGCAGTCGGGGTGTTGGGAAAAAATATTCCTGAGTTATCTCTATTCCTATGAGGCATGAAAGGAAATCTTTTTGGTTGGTTTTTATTTCTTCTTTTCCCCACATTGATAGTACCTACAAAAATAAAATTGATTGAACAAAACAAATTACAACTAATTGAAATGAACTTTCTCAAATGAAATTTGCAAAATTTTAAAAGGAAAACAAGGAAATGCTGAACTTGAAAAGAAAGGAAATGACTAGTCTACTCTTTCTAAAATGAAATTTGCAGAATTGAAAAGGAAAGCAAGGAAATGCAAAATGTGAAAGGAAAGGAAATGACTAGTCTACTCCTGCTGAAATAAACTTTTAGCAGAATGTCGCAATAGAAAATAGAAGAAAGCAGTAATCATAGAAAACTTTGACACTGTTATACAATTATATATTACGGAGCAATGTAACACATAAAATATTGTAGAAATATAAACACAGAAAACACATAAAACAAGAGAGACACAGATATACGTGGTTCACCCAGTTTGGGCTATGTCCACCCCGAACAGCCAATCCTTCCTT
>APFE031201183.1:0-11159 GCA_000404065.3 Pinus taeda | reverse complement strand
TCCTCCTTCAAAGGGATAGCTCCTCCTAACAAGGGATTAGCTCCTTCTCTTTTGGGATGCATGAACCACTTTGGAGCGAACAATCCACGTCAAAATTCCTTCAAGAAACCTCTAGAATTAACCCAAAGTGAGTTTTTTAAGATAAAAATTGCGCCTTTTGACTTTCATAGGGGTACGCACCCTCCCCTTTACATACAGAGCGTATAAGTACGCAGGTATCCTAAATAAAAGGTGCGGGCCCGCAGGCAAAAGTGAGAGAATGTGCGGAACCAGAGTTACATTGCTTTTTTGATGTCTTTCTCTCATTTCCAAAGCTTGTTATGAAGAGTTGAGGTCTGAGACTTGCTTAGGAGGCTGGTATAGGTGGTGATAGACCCATATGGACTGCAAATAATCAAGGTGACGATATTTTTGTATAACACCTCCTGATTATGCTTTTCTGAGCATTTGTTAGAATAGAGGTTGCTACCTCTATCAGCTCTACCATTCCTCTGTTCACACAATTCCTGCTCTTGCACCGTGTGCTCCCCTAATCTTCATCAGCTTCATAATTTGAATTGCTCCCATACTAAGGGGAACCCGATAGAATTCCTTTGTGTTGGAATAAGCACGTTGAGTTAGAATCTAGAGCTTTGCCGAAACTACTAGGAAGCGATTTGAGGCTCACACATTTCCACATGTCGAGTTTTTGCAAAGAATAGCACACTGGTTCACAATCTATATGCAACTGCCTTAGATTACAACAATTACCTAATTTCAATATTCTTAAACTTGTAAGATGTGAAATGGATCCTGTTAATTGCTTCATAGCTATGCAATGTGACAGAGTTAGTTCTTTCAAATTCTCTCTTAAATAGTCACCCCACTCTTCTAGCAGTTTTTCCAAATTTTGAAAATTAATCAATCTCAGTACTTGCAAAACTTGGAGCTGCTGAATATCACTGAGAGAGATTTGATGGATAGAACAGAGGATTCCATCCAATTATATGTGTTTGAGATTCGAGGAGGGTATCTCTTGAAGTAGCATCGAATTTTGTGGTCGATAACTCAAGAACCTGATGTTCTTTAACTGTGACCACTTGAAAGGAAATTGTGGAGTTTCTCCTTTGTAAACATGAAGTTTATCAAATATATTTTCACATTGTCCCTCCTCCAATGCCATTTTATGTCCAAAAAATCCTCAATGAATTATGCATTGAGTTCAATGAATCCACGGGTATTTTTCATGCTTGATTACTGAACCGAAAACCTTTGACCAACTTAAGGTATTCCATGTCCTTTTCGGAAACATCCTCAATTTGTAACTGAGTTTAACATCAAATGGTTCACATTCAAAGTTATGGAAAAAGACAAATCTTGTTGCATCTGTCAGAGGCCACTTCAGGAAGTGAGGATTCACTACTAAAAAGATATATCAACTGTGGGAAAATTTATCATTTTGGGCACAAGTTCTGTATGGAAATTGTCAGCTAAACATACACATATGTATCCTCCTTGTTGTGCTTGTAAGGCAAAACCGAGAGCCTCTCCCGGACATTTGCTGAAATTAGCACAATACAAGATTAAACTAGCCCACACTAGAGGTTAACTAGACTTTAGCCGCACTTGTTCATTTCTAAGCCAATCCAAGTCTTATTTTGCACAGAATGGTCACCTATAGCTTAACAATGATTGCTGCCACAACTGATTATTCCTAAAAAGAGCTTGAAAGATTCCAGCAAGGTCACTCTATCCATATGTTTAATGGAAAAGCATCTAACTTCATCTGCAATGAGTTCAACTACTGAATGCATTACACCCTTGCCATTCCATTAGTCATATGGAGCAAGTCAATGCCATGAGAAGTTGAAAAGGTACGAAAAAATGTTTATTTTATAATATTCAACTACTTGAATGCCACAATATGCCCCAAGGAGAAAGTAGGGTTGTAACGATTTTGCACAAGATTTTTTATCCTCGCCATGATGCTGGACCAAGGTCTATGTAACCAGACTTGATACCGGCCTATCTCTTGTTTTGAGTCTCATCATTTGGGAATGCACAATATAATTTTCCTTGTATATGAATGCAACCAACCATTGTTGTGTGTTGATTTGGAGAATAATTGTAGAGTTAAAATCTTAATTTTGGTTCATTCCTCAAGGAAGAATATCACTTGATTGTTGTAGTTTTCTGGGAGAACAAAGTTTGAGAATACCTTGCAGTGACATTAGTTCATAGTCATGAACAAATTTTAAAGTGTAAGTTTGATATTGGAGAAAATGACTCAAATTACTAAAGTACTAGAATTCTTGAAAACTTTGATGCATTCTATTGACCATGATATAGTGAAAATCAGCAAGAACGCTCTCTGTGATATTAAAACCTATCTGTAGTATACACAAGAAAAGGTAGAATTTTCGGAGCTTGAATCTCAACTTCAACAAGAAGAATTAAAACAAATGAGTCATCATTCTAAACCTGTTTTTGTTCAGAACATTGAAATAGATTGCCATAAGCATCAAGTTGATTCAGATCCAGTGCTCATTTCAGAAGCAGATTTGCATGTAGGTGCAAAAATTCAGTTTGCACTTCCCAAGTTAGCCATCAGACCTTGGGAAGAGCTTGTCCATAACAAGCATATAATAGGTCTTGGATATGAGAAGGACGTGTCCTTTCACATTCTAGATTACTCAAAGCCCATCTAGTTTCAGAGTACTGGATTCCTTCATGACAATCCACCTTCAGTAGATTCTGCCCCTCTTCCACAGCAACAGATTGTGAAATGCCAACACTGTGATGGAGTTGGCCATCTGAAAGATCACTATTTTGATCTTCATCCATGTAAGCACTGTCATAAAACCAGTCATTCTAATGCTTCAAAAAGAAACCTCTTGCAAGAACAAAGATTCATCTTAGATGGATCGCTTCTTGGCAATGGGCATCAACAACCAAGAAGATATTTCAGTCATATGTCCGAACTTTTTCTAGAGTATTGAACAGTCTTGCAGTTGAGTTTTCTCCATCATCTCACCTTGTATTTGACAAGGGGGGAAATGATGGTCATCTACAAGCTTCAAAGCCACATCAAGTGAGATTGAGCCACAACCTACCATACCAGATTCAAAGTTGTAGCCAAAGACAAAGATGCCCCTGATCATGCCTTCAGTTTGTGACACCTCTTAAAAGAATTGGGGATGCTTCCTCTAGCAGAAGACTTCAGCTTCTTGCCAGTTTTGGAAGAGTTCCAGGAATTGCATTAAGCATTCCAGAGTTGTTGGTCATCCTTAAACCATCACATGTTGAGACTTCCCTTTTTCAGGTTGAAGTTCTCCCTTTTATGCGAGGAGAGACCTCCCTTTCATGCTTGAAGGTTTCCCTCTTCAAAACATTAGGAGCACTTCCTCTAGCAGAATATCTGAGCTTCATGCCAAACTTGGAAGAGTTTTGGGAACTGCACTAAACATTCCAATGTTGGTGGTCATCCTTAAACCATCGCCCTTATACCAACATTTCAGAGAGCACATTCAACTTAGTGTTGCCATGCATTTTTTGCACATTTTGTATTACAACTCTTTTCTTGGACTCATACATAACCCTTTGGATTAATGGGGGAATGTTGGACACCTAATCCTCTAAGGGTTGCTGTGGAAGTTGAACATCCAAAAGGAGTCCAAGGGACCACTTGGAATATGAATCAAGGGTCACACCATGTACTATAAATGTATATCATTTGTAAATAATAAATGTACTCTCCTGCTTATCTTTAATATTTTGTTGCTGCCATGTGTGTGTTTAACAAACATTAATTACAGACATTAGTTACAGGTTTTCTTCATATGTATGTAAGTGTATAAAAGGTCAGCTGCATATTGGACTACTGAATATGCTCAGTATTCAGACAACTCACCTATAGCATTTTGATATATGGGAGTTTTTCCATAGGGTAGTCCAGTCTTGAGTTTGCACTTCGGGAGATCGATAAATCTCAATTATACAAATTTCGTCAAAGATGGTGAGAGGTGTTTATGTTTGAAATGGAGTTTAAGTGATAACTCGAAGATGATGTGGTGAAGAAAGAGAAGTGTTTGCGAGATTCCAGAGTGGATATGAGTGTTGAACACCATCCAGACACAAATCAATTTTGATTGTTGTAATATGTATTCTCTATATTGTAATTTTTGTTATTTTTAAACTTTGACACATAAGCATTAAGGGAGGGAGTTGGACATAATGCTTACATGATAAGTTTTGAGTTGGTTTCAGTTTTTTGTTGAGAGAATATCTCAACCTCCTTATCCATGTTTAGCATATGTTGGATCTCAATCAAACTATATATGTGTATCCTATTTGTGAATGAATAGTGAAATAATAATTAAAAAAAATGGTGTGCGTTGTGATTTCTTTGTACTAAATATCATTATATTTAAAATAATGATAAATTAAGATTATTTTTATTATGGAGAGAGAATTTAAGGAAAAATAAATTGTGATAATGTTAGTTTTATATTAATACTAAAAATTAACTTAGAGTAAGTTTATATTATTATTAATTTGTGATTATTATGCATGTGCATTTTATTTAAGTTTAAGAGAATATAATTTTTGTTTTTTTGTAATTCAAGTAATTTTTTTTATGATTTATAAATGGTAAATAGGATTAGTCTAGATTCATTTTAACTCTGGATCTATCAAGCCGAAAGGGATCAAATCTCTTAAGATACAAACTCCTTTAAAGTGAAAAGAGATTTAACTCCTCTCAGGCTTGGTAGATCCTAAGTTAAAATGGATATAGGATGGTTTAATTATTAATTATAAATAATTATATTTATAATTGTAATGATTAATTTTATGTTTTTATTTTTAAATGTTTAAGTAGGAGTTAAGTTTATATATGAACCACAAATATAAATAAAAAATTTAATAAAAAGTGAATTGGGTGACAAGAAATCTTGGATAAAATATAATATTACACTATTTACTACCACTCCCACCCAACAAAAAGGGACGGTTGTGTGGAAATACTAATTAAAATGTAATATTATTACATTTTACCTAATATAATACTAATTAAAATGTAATATTATGACATTTTACCTAACTAATTTTATTGTTGACCTTGTTTACTTTCAAACTTACAATAAGAAATGGATGTAAAAAAGTTTTACCTTTATAGGCTACATGGATTCAATGTCATCATTTTCTATCGCTGATTATGCATCTCAATATAACATCAAACTAAGATGGATCTAGGCTAGTTTAATTTCCTATGAAATAGGTTATATTCCACATGAATACCACGGTAAAATACCATGGTTTCTGATGGCTTCCCGCCGTTTGACACAAAATATCTCTGACAAAGGCCCGCGTCCGGACGCTCTTTATGGTTGACCTTAAATGTTGGTACTCTCCTCGAAAAGGGTTTAGGGTTCGAGAAAGGTCTTTTACCGGTTGTGCCCACACCTGCCGGTTCTTTTCACACCAACCCGACTTTTGTCAACTCAATGCTTCGTCATTCTGTCATTGTTGTTGTTCTGCCGCGTCGAAACTTGCTCTGTCTGTGAGGAACCTCTGGTTCTCTGTGTGTTGGTTCGGATATCGACTCTGTGGCTATCTCTCGGCTTCAGTGGTTATGGGTGGTGAGTTCTTGACGGCCTGTGAAGGCACATTCGCTCTGCACAATGACAATTTGCTAATTGTATATCTGGTTATTCATTTTTGTTTTGAGGTCAGCATTGTTCAATCTAGTTAACTGTTTGTTTCATTTCATGGCAGGTCCGTTCTCCAAGTCCTGCGCTTCGCCCCTAATGTTCAGGTAAGGAATGGCTCCTTGATATAGTATTTCCACCTTTCTCCTTCAGGTTTTTAACCGTCTCTGCCACTGTCTTTCAGGTTTTGGTTATGGTTGTATTTGTATCCTCCTCGGTGCCCAGGTCTTCTGGTAAGACCCCTGGTCCTCTGGTTTCTTTCTTTCAATCTTAAATGCTCATATATGTGTTATACAGGTCTCTAACCTTTGTTGGTTTGGTTGCAGGGAAATCCAGATGACTAGCCTGTGCTCGCGGTACTCCTAACCGACTTCTCCTCACGCGCTTTCTGAGTAGTGTCT
The DNA here is from genome assembly GCA_000404065.3 of Pinus taeda. Taxonomy (NCBI): domain Eukaryota; kingdom Viridiplantae; phylum Streptophyta; class Pinopsida; order Pinales; family Pinaceae; genus Pinus; species Pinus taeda. Next base: position 5,071 of record APFE031201183.1, on the reverse strand, counting down.
CACATATATTACTGTAGCTAATTGTATGTAGTCTCTGGTTCTTAGGATAGTTTACTTGTGCTGTGGGACGATAAAGGTTCTGCTATTTGTCTGTAAGATGGTTTCTCTTTGCCGTTGTCTTGGCCTTACTCCTGTATATGATTGTCAAACTCCTTTCGAGTCAAACCCTTGTGGGGTTTTACGGAATTTTAATCTGTCGCCGTATATAGAATTATTTTGTTGTATTATGGACAGTTCAAGGTTTCGAACCCTTCCCCTGCTACTTTCTATTTTCCCCGCTTTGTAAAACCCTAGGGTTTATCCAAACCCTTGTCTGTTGACTCCGTCAATGATTACGGCTGTAACTATTTGGATTCTGGTTATATATTTATGTTGTTGAGATTCTATTCCGTTGGTGACTATGCTGGTGCTGAAGCGCTGTTCTACTGTGTCATTCGTTGTTCGAATGTTAAGTTATAATGCTGGTTCTGTTCTTCAAATTCTTATTTTATTTTAATGCGCTGCTTTACTTGATATGCTGAACAGTATATGAGGGTTTTGTATATCGTATGAAAAGATACAATATTTTATTTCTCTGCTACGACACTGTACTCAATCTTTTAATTAATCGGGGGGGTTCTTAGAAATACCTATCTTTCTCCATTTCGTATACACAGATTTTGTTCTCTGGTTATGGAAACGTCTGAACTGTTAGTGTCTGCTTCTCCTACACTTTCGTCTGGGTGTTGGCCTGTGTGTATAGCCTTGTATGCCCTCTGTCAGACAGTGTTGTGACTGTCACGCCGCTCCACTTACAGATTATCTCTATCTTTTACTTCAACTCAATTTGATTGTACAGGAAAATAAATTATAATGCAAGAATTTGCCTATTACAGTGATGAATAATGAAACGAATAAACAATAAGTATTGATTTTGGAAATGACTGTAGCATTCTATATTTTTTTCGTTCATATGAGAGAGGAACCTTTTACAATCATGTCCCTGCTGTTTTTAAACTCAAAGAACCTAACTGTTCTTTCTCAGTCGAAACTAACCCAACAGATTTGGGCAACTGTTTTTATCTAACCGTCTATAACTAATACAATGCTTTTAAAGAAAATTAATTTAACTAACAGTTATGTTTCTGTTTCTAATTTCCAAATAAGACAGAGTCAGTGCATGAAATAATTTAACCGAATCCTATCAGCATACTAAAAAAAAGTAAATGAAACAAGTAAATGAAATAAAATAACTGACAAGGTTTTGACACCTGTCCAGTTATACGTAATGACTGTGTGTTTTGTTTCTCTCTGAGACTGCCAGCCTCATTCTGCCTCCTCAGAGCTGGATGCTCCTGCATCAAGCTCCCGGGTGACAAAAAGTCATGGCTCCGTTCCATGATGTCGTCAACAGAGTAGCCTGCCTCTTGTATTTGTGTCTCATTAAGCCACGAACTGTCCTCTATTGGACTATTCTTCCACTTCACCAAATACCGTAAATACTCCTTCCTGCATGTGCGCTTAGCTACCTGTGTGTCCAGAATTCTCTCAATCTCTACGGGTGGTGCCATCGGCATCTGTCTCGTCCATGAATCTCCTCCCAATTTGGTGTCCCGTGGTGGCTCTGCTGCTGCATCATCTGCTGAACCTGCAACATAAGGGAACAGATCTGCCACATTAAAAACAGGGGAAATACCAATCCCTAGTGGCAACTGTATCTCATAAGCATTCGCAGAAAATTTGCGAATGATCTTGCAGGGCCCGATCTTCTTAAATTTGAGCTTGTTGTACTCTCGCTTTGGAAACCGTTCCTTGCGTAAGTACGCAAGAAATTCATCCCCGACATTAAACTGAACTTCCTGGCATTTTGTATCAGCTCGCTGCTTGTACCTCTGACTGATGTCCTGTAGTTTCTGCTTAACCTGTTCGTGCAGTTTGCTCATAGCTTGGGCGAAATCTTCTCCATCAGCGCTCCGTTTTTCTAGTTTCCCCAAATCTCGTAACTCGTGCACTCCTCGCGGATGCATGCCGTACAGAATTTGGAATGGACTGTAACCGGTGCTACGGTTAGGGGAATCGTTATATGCAAACTCCGTCTATGCTAGTACACGGTCCCAAGTCCGGGAATTTTCACCTGTTAGACTTCTGAGCAAATTCCCCAGACTCCGGTTCACTACCTCCATCTGCCCGTCCGTCTGCGGATGATAAGCGGAGCTGAACTGCAACTGAGTATCTAACTTTTTCCACAGAGTTCTCCAAAAATGGCCTGTAAACTTGACATCTCTATCAGAGATAATGGTTCGTGGAAGTCCATGTAACCGCACAATCTCTGTAAAGAAAAGATGTGCTATGTAAGTAGCGTCGCTGGTTTTCCTGCACGGTACAAAGTGTGCCATCTTCGAAAATCGGTCGACTACAACCATCACTGAATCAAAGCTGCGTTGTGTTTTTGGCAAACCAAGCACAAAATCCATGCTTACCGAATCCCAAGGTCGACTAGGAATGGGTAGTGGCATATAAAGTCCAGTGTTCTGACTGTGACCTTTTGCCAACTGACAAGTTTTACATCTAGTCACATACCTCTACACGTCTCACTGCAACTTAGGCCAAAAATAGAAATGCTGTACCTGAGCAACGGTCTTGTCAATTGCGAAGTGTCCTGCCAGGCCTCCGCTGTGTTTTTCCTGTATGATATTTTCCCGCATGGAACAGTTGGGAATACACAACTGTCCTCCTTTGAACAGCAATCCTTCCTGTAGGTTATAATCCAACCACTTGCTGTCATTTCGTAACAGCGGGTTTTAGCAAGCCTCATAGGCCTCCATAAACTCGGTGTCAGTCGGATATAGCTCTTTCAAATGTTCAAATCCTAAGATTTGCATTGTGCTCTCCTGTAACAATAATGTTCTCCTACTAAGTGCATCTGCTACCTTATTTGATTGCCCACTAATGTGCTTTAGTACAAACGTGAAACTTTGCAGGTACTCAACCCAAGCTGCATGCTTGTGGTTCAATTTGTGCTGCTGCATAATGTACTGTAACACAGAATTATCAGAAAATAAAACAAATTCGTTACCCAATAGATAATGCCGCCAGTGTTTTAAAGCCTGCACAATGGCGTAAAACTCCTTGTCATAGGTCGAGTACTTCTGTCTGCTCTCATTTAATTTTTCGCTGAAATAAGCAACCGGTCTGTCCTCCTGGCTAAGAACTGCCCCAATGGCTGTACCACTGGCATCGCAACGAACTTGAAAAAGTTTGTTGAAATCCGGCAATCTCAACACTGGTCTTTCAGTGATCTTTTTTTTCAAGATCTGAAAACTGTGTTCTGCTGCTTCAGTCCAGTGAAATGGCTGATTCACTTTCTTGATCGTATCTAACATTGGTGCGCAAATCTCGCTGAAATTTCTGATGAAATTCCTGTAAAAACTGGCAAGTCCATGGAAACTTCGAACTTCAAACAAACTCTTCGGAGAAGGAAAGCTAACTATAGCTGTCACCTTTTCTGGATCCATTTTTAATTCATTCTCCGCAATAACAAAACCCAGATATATTAGTTCCCGCTGAAAAAAGGTACATTTCTTCAAGTTAATTAACAGCTTATTCTGCTGTAATTTTCTCAATACACTCTGTAAATGCCTGAAATGCTCCTCCTTAGTTTTACTAAAAATCAAAATATCGTCCAAGTAAACTATTACAAACTTACCGTTAAATTCCTTCAGCACTTCATTCATCAGACGCATGAATGTGCTGGGAACGTTGCTCAAACCAAACGGCATCACCAGCCATTCGTATAAGCCTTCGTTTGTCTTGAAAGCGGTTTTCCATTCATCTCCCTCACGAATCCGGATCTGGTGATATCCGCTCTTCAAGTCAATCTTGGAAAAATAAGTCGCTCCACTCAGACAATCCATCATATTGTCCATCCTTGGTAAGGGAAACCTGTACCTAACAGTAATTTTGTTAATAGCTCTGGAATCTGTACACATTCTCCACTCTCCTCCTTTCTTGGGAGCCAAAACAGTAGGTACTGCGCATGGGTTCATGCTCTTCCGAATCAAACCTTTGTCAAGCAACTCTTAGACCTGTTTCCTAATCTCTTCATGGTCCTTGGGACTCATGCGGTAGGCTGCTTTATTTGGCAGACTTGCCCCTGGTATAAAGTCAATGCAGTGACTAATACCCCTCCTAGGTGGCAACTCATCTGGAAGATCATCCACCACAATGTCTCCAAAATCCTGCAGCAACCTCTGAACTTCTTCTGGCAAATCTGAAACCTGTGTGTGGAGTACCACTGTTCTTGGTCTCCTTATGACAACAAAATTTATCTCGCTGTCCTTAATCTGCTTTATGAATTCTTTCCCACCTAACAGCAGTGCTTTCACTCCACTAGCTTCCGCTGTATTTTCCTCTTTGATGGGTACAAGCATATGCTTGATCCCATCTTTCACAAATTTGTAGCAGTTAGTTTTCCCATCATGAACTGCACTTCTGTCAAACTGCCAAGGTCATCCTAACAGCAAATGACAGACATCCATTGGCATGACATCGCAAAGAATCTTGTCCTTATACTTACCAATCTGAAACTCTACCTCACACTGTTCATCAACTAACAGTTGATGCCCCTTCTGCAACCACGATACTTTGTAAGGAGTGGGATGTTTCATCTTCTTTAATCCCAGCTTGTCCACCATCTCCACAGCTACCAAATTATCGGTACTCCCACTGTCAATGATTACCTTACAGCACTTACCTCATGACTTGCAAACAGTGCGAAACAAAGCTTTTCGCTGATCTGGTTCTGCAACTTCCTTTGCTGGTTTTAACAGCACCTTATTCAACACCAAGGCTTCACCTATCTCAGGTGTGTTCTCCGCTTCTTGCGGTGCCTCCTCAACATCCTCTGGCTGAGCAACATAGGTGCCTCTCCCACCTGCTGGTTCACCCTCAGGATAGTCATATGACTTATGTCCCATTTTGTGACAACGATAACATTGGACAGTTCCCCTGCCTCGACCAAATCCTCGTCCTCTCTGAGCTGGTCGTCCTTCCCTATTTCTGTTGTCCTTATCTGTTGCACCAGCAGATTTGG
>APFE031201176.1:0-24608 GCA_000404065.3 Pinus taeda | reverse complement strand
GCCATAAATGATGCCCCTAAAGGATACAAGAGCCCTGGGTATGACAAGGCAAGAACCGTTGGCCTTGATAATGAAAAAGCAAAAATATCACATTCTTTGAATAGAATGACAAGTGCTTGGACTGAGCATGAGGTGTCCATCGTATCTGATGGATAGACAAATGTAAAAGGCAAGCCATTGATAAGTGTTCTTGCTGTGTCTGTTAATGGTCCAATCTTTCTAACTGCACATGATTACTCAGACAAGTTCAAGACCGCCATCAACATTGCAAAAGCATTACTTGAAACAATTGACCGTATTGGGCCATACAATGTCATCCAAGTCATCACTGATAATGCTGCTAATTGTAGGGCAGCGGGAGCAATTATTGAGGACAAATACCCAATATATTTTGGTCTGGATGTTTGGTTCACACATTGAACCTTCTGTTGCATGATATTGTCAAGAACAAAAATGTACAATACCAATGGATTGGTGATTTGTACAAAAAAGGCAAAAAAATGATAAAATTTATTACAAATCATAGCAATACCCATGGCCTTTTCCGCAGTCACTCGAGATTGGAGTTGTTAAAGATTGCGAAGACGAGATTTGGTAGCTATTACCTCACCTTCAAGCGCCTTTTGAAGGTAAGAGAGTCAATGGCTAGCATGGTATCAAGTCCACATTGGCAGGTATTGAAGGAAAGGGCTACAAATGCAGCTGACAGGGGAGGTTTTGAAATGGTGGAGGGGGCCGCTCTTGATGGCCAATTTTGGACAAGTGTGAGGCAAGTTTTGGATTTCACCAAGCCCATTTATCACATGATTCGGTTTGTAGATACAGACAAACCAGTGATTGGCGAGGTGTATGAGCAGATGGACACCATGTTGGGGCAAATAAAAGATGTTTTTCATAACAGAGATCCCGACTTGTACAATCTGATTCACGATTGTGTGTGTGAACGGTGGAAAAGGCTTAACCTTCCACTACATTGCTTGGCGTATATCCTTACGCCAAAATACTACTCAGATTCTTGGTTGGGAAAACCTGCAGTAGGGGGTGGTGTTAGGACCAAACCCCATTTAGATCGAGAGGTAACTAAAGGATATCTGGATGCATTAGAAAAGTTGGTGCCTGACAGGGAGGAATGTGCAGCTGTGCGCCTTGAAATAGGTAGATACTTCACTGGCAGTGGTTTGTATGGTAACTTCCATGCAATGGACGATAGAGATAGATTTGATACTCTCACATGGTGGGAAACATATGGCGGGCAGGGACTTTTGCCAAAATTGGCAAAAAAGGTTCTTTCACAGGTTGTAAATACTTCTTCTGCAGAGAGATGTTGGAGCACCTATAGCTACATACATAATGTGAAAAGGAACAGACTCAATGAAAATCGAGTAGAAAGCTTGGTTTATGTGCACTACAACTTGAGGTTGTTGAGTCATTACTGTGATCGGGCTGATGAGGATCACACATATAAAATTTGGGACAATCACCCAGAGGATGACAATTTGGAGGATGGCATTGTACATATGGAAGAACTGGAAGAGGAACTTGTAAGGGATGAAGATTAAGCAGCTGCAGCAGCCATGCCACCTTCACCTCCACCTCCACCATCCAATAGCAGTGCTCGAGGTCCGAGTCTTGTACCTTTGTTGTCGCCACCTCCATCGACACCCTCACGTGGAGGTTCTAGTTCTGGTCGTCGGTCTGTGCGGGAGACTCCTAGAAGACCACCACGACCTGCTTATACTCCTGGAGACTCTCGTGGCAAGGTCCACATGTAGATTTATCATTTACAGTTTACTTGTCTTTTTTAGTTTCTATTGGACTTTAGTTTTCATAACTGTTGAGTTTTGAGTCCTTGACTCTTGACTCTTGACTCTTTCATATCATAATGATATTTTTTGTAAACAATATATCACTGTGACAATGAAAATTTGAAGTTTGAAGTTGGGCCTTGGCAATTATAGCTCATTGGTAATGATTGTGAATTATGAATATGATGCTTCGTGAAAGACTAAAGTTGTTTCATTTCATTTCATTATTCATGTTTCATTTTATAAATTTATAACATTTCATATCATGTTAACAGTTAGAAGTTAGGACTTAGAAATATCTAAAAGATATTACTTCTTGTAATGGTTAAACTTAGCTTACAAGTACAACTTTGGTGATCAATGATGATAAATGTTATTGAATTTTCAATTTTGAAAGCTTGAAGTTGAAACTTTAAGATTGAATTTCATGAATCATGATTCATGAGACTCAATATGTTGCAGGTGTAATATGTATTTTACTATCTTATGGACATGGTTGATGACGATTATAATTTCTAGATGATTAATGTGATATGGTTCAATGATCAATCTATGTTTTTTTATGTTTTTTATGTCTAATTCATCATTCTACATGTTTTTGTTGACATATATGTATCAAAAATTTAAATATATATATATATAATATTATATATTATATATATATATATTTTTAAAATCGCTCCCGAATTCGCTCCCAAGCCGGGAGCTTCTGAAAATGGTCACTCATGCTCCCGTTTTCGCTCCCGCTCCCGCTCCCAAGTAACATTGATCCAAATATTTTCTTTGGCCTGAGCAATAATTTGCGCAATCAATGATTGATTCTCATAAATTTCTAATTGTTGAGTTAACTTATAATTCTTTTGAATCTCAGCCAAATATGCAGTATCAGAGTTGCTTTTATGTTCTTGAATCTTTTGGAGTTGCATCTTGAGTTTCTCAATTTCTTGATCCTTCAAAAATAAGTCTCCCATAGTGTTTGACAATTGTTTCGTTGAATCAGTAGACTATGTTTCTATTGTGATTTTTGTTGATGTAGATGTCTCTATTGTTGAAGTACCTGTTGTAGAAGGTCTCAAGAGTGTTTCCATGTCAGTTTCCATCCTCTGAATTTGGACATTTTGTTCGACTATCAACTTGAATATATTTTCCTTTTCCTTTTCTAGTTGACCTATGTCCTTAGGTTGTGGATGTTATATAGTAGGAAGTTTAACCTGCTTCCTTAATGCTTGAATATCAACAATTTTATTCTTTATCATCTCTTTTGCTGCTTTGATATCACTAGGATCGTATCCTAGTTTGAGCACCAAATTTTCAAGTGCTTTGATTCTGGTATCTTTAGCTAAGGATGACATTCTCTCTATTTTTAACTGTGTGAATATTATTCAAGGAAGCTTGTAGCTTAGAGGTTTCCATGGCTGAACTTGTCAATGTAGAATATATCATTTCACTCGTTTGCTTTTGAAGGTCAATTTGATCAATTGCATGACTTTGCTTAGTATCAAAAGCGAATATGGATGTTTTATAATCTTCTGCACTTTTAGGGACTAGAACCTTAGGTTCTAAGATGGCTAATTGAAATTGTCCTCTTTCAGTATCAAGTGCAGACAAAAGTCTATGTTAGATAGTCGAAGACTATTTCCAAAATTCAGAATAAGTAGAGGCCTTTAATGCTTCATTCTTCCTTTTAATTAATCTATATCTAGCAAAAATATTTTGTTGCAGTGTATCTTAAGGGAGAGATGACACAAGAGAATTTGTTGTGATCTCTTCAATTTGTGGAAATGAAGTAGTAAGAAATTTCGACAACGCTACTGTAGCCTGCTCCTATGAATTCTTTCCTTCTGAGGACTCTTAATTAGTGTTTGTTTTCTTTCTCCTTTTGAAAATTGTGAAACTTGTAGCTTGAGTTTCTAAGTTTGTAGGAGATAGACTTTCTCTTGATCTTTTGGTTTCTTTTTCTTGGGGAACTGGAGTTTGTGAAGATGTTTGACTAACAATTTGTTCCTTAGCTTCTTGTAATGTATTTTCCTGCCATTCTTCTTGATTTGCATATTGTTCTATCTTTGGCCTAGTTGTATGTGCATAAGGTGATTTTTTCTATGTTAAAAATCCTAAACCGGAATCCCTACAGCAGCAACAGATGATATTTCTCCTATTTGTTAAATTCCTTTAAACAAATTACTTGTAGTTTCCTATGGAAAATAGCAAAATACATACACAATAGCCTTCACTTAATTAAACTATATGCAGAAACAAGAAACTGAGCAAGAAGGAAAATACAACACAATGACACCGTTATTATTGGACAAATGTCCCCGGAAAAACCCAATGCGGGAAAACCGGTGCAGCAGATTAAAGGATTTTTATTAATAAGCAGTAGTAATTTCTGAATACAAACTCTGGATGCGTTGCTGGCAATCCAATATAGAGAATATCACTCAACGGAAGAAATTAGTGAGATTACCTCACTCTACACTGCAAGTCCCGACTGATCTGGCAGCTGAACCAACGAGTCCCCATCTACCTCTGCCTACACAGTCACTAAATGACCTGGGACACTGCCTTTGAGGCATTGCGTCACCTCTATGCTGGATCAATTTGCTCTCAGGAGCTTTGACTTCAGCCCTTCCAGCTCAAAATGTCAAACCCCCAGCAAAATCTCAAACTTTTGCTTGGAAGGCACTACGCTTCTCTGCGTGAGCCCTTCCTAGCTTTGCGTCACCCTCACTGGGCGATGCATTGCCTTCTTTGCATCTTTCTTTGCCTCTCTGCTGCGTATTCTTGGCTCCGGAAAAGATTTTCCAGCGAAAACTATCCCTACCCCTCTCTATGTGATCACCATGAAATCATTGCTCTTCTCTCTAGCTTAGCAATTCGATCTGACTAATCAACTCTCTGTTTCTTTTCCAAATGACCCTCAAGACTCCTTAAATAATCTTCTCGTTGACATTCAACAGCAAAGATTAGACGCTAATCAATCGCTAAGATAAGTTTCTGCTTGATCCTCGTCTTCTTCTAGAAGTTACATGCACAATTAGATTAATACCCATTAATTCTTTTAATTTCCAAAGTTTAAACTTAGGGACCTATTAAAAATAATTAATTATTTAAAAATTTTCTTCGGGTGGAATTTCCCGAAACGCTTTCTGGGTTCTTTGGAATACATGTGCCCAAGCCTCCCTACAAAATTTGAGACTTAGAGCACATCTGATGCTACCAGAAATCAACATTCTGCTCAACTCTCAACCTTGAAATAATTCCCAAGGCAACATAGGCCCAAGTAAAACTCAACTTGAATTTCATTTGCTTTAACAAATTATCTGCCTCCTTCGTTGATGCTCTAGTATTAACAATGAAAGGGCCAATCTATGCTTTCAGCTTCAATTGTGCTTTCTGCCTCCTGGATACAAAATGCAAACCATCCATATTCATCATTTGCCTGATGTATTATAAGGCAAAGATCCTTATTGGCACAAACACTAGTAACCTGTAGGGAGGGAGTTCACAACCATATATTTTGATCTCTATATAATTCTGGTAAAGGTACCAGTCTCCAACTTTAGATTGCTCAGTAAGGTGCAGAATTCTTCTAATTTCAGGTCAAATCCTTCGTATTACATCATTGCTAAGAAGACATAAGGACATATGCAAAAATTGGTTTACAAAGTCCTTGAAGGAGTACTCCTTTGTATTCTTCCTTACCAAGGAAGTCCAGTGAATAACAGATTGAGACTTTCCTTGTGTGTCTAACTTCTGCAGTGGGAATTTAAACCTTTCTGCTTCATGAAATAAAAGCAAATATACAAGAATTGATTGATGTTTGAATGAACCTAAAGCAAAAAATTTTAGAAATTTTCATGAATAATATCTGACAGAAACTAAGAGTAATTAAAAATCAATGAAGGCTTATTCTCCACAGAGAAAACTAACAAAAATCCCAGTATCACTTCATCTGCCCATTGATCGGTAGGATAACCTAACAAACAGGCGACCATGGAAATAACCTGTGTTGACATTTCTAGAAAAATTACGATGGAATAGGGCGGATTAGTTCTAGGCAATTCATAATTTTCAGGTAAGAATGACTCAAAAATAAGAACTCATTGGGGAAATGTAAGTTTTTGATAGATCTCCATGAGGGAATCAGTAGAAAAGGGGTGCAAAGGAGCTTGGAAATTGATTTGGTGTGCTTGGCATATGGATTTAGGTGTAATGGAAAATAAAACTTCATTTTTTGGGCAATTACAGCCCTCTGACTGGGAAGATAACTGAGATGGCACCAGGTGACAAATTCTGGGAAGGTATGAGTTTGGGAAAAGACAAATTGGGGCGAAAAAGGCTCCCAAATATTCAATTCGTCACTAACATCTTGGAATTTCTAGTTCGCCCAGTTGTGGAGTTCATACAGATCGAACTCGCACTAGGTCTTTAAGATTTTATAATGGGTATCGACCAAAGGGTGCTCGTCTAGGTTAACGACAAAGGGTAATGTAGGGATTTCTACGACTAGTTTAGACTTGCCCTTGTGAGAAGACATTGTAAACAACAAATTATCATTTAAGGTGGTGAATAACCAGGCTATGGATGATCACTCGCATAGGAAGATGGATGTGTACTTGTGAAATTTGGGGCTGCACTTGTGCTGTTGAAAGAAGAAATGGTGAAAAGGAGTATGCAGGGTAACGAGGTTTTTTTTAAAAGAGGTTTAAATGAATTAAAAGATCATAACCGTTTTGGAGTGTCTAATTAATAATACTAACGTTGGCGGGAAGAATTTAATATATTAACGGACATATAGATGTTTGGCAAGAGGAATTTAATTACCTAACGGTTATTTAGTCGTTTGGCGTGAGTGAATAACAAAAGGACGAGTGGCAGGGTATGAGCAGGAGTGGGAGTAAAGGCGAGCAAGAAAAGTGGTTTGTGGAGGGGGGGGTAGGTGTTTAATGGTATTGGAGTGGGGGATCTCGAACTGTTAAAATTCGCAACTAGGGCCAAACTCCATTATTTATGATAGATGATATTTTTCTTGGATTCCTCTCTCCGAGAGGTGTAGGATTGATCTAAAGATCATCCGATTCCGACATGTACAAATGAAGTTATGAATTTATTTGATTATGGACAAATTGTCAAGGTCGGCCAGCGAACTTATGTAGACTCAGAAGCCCAACAGTCACATCTATTCATCCTCAACGTTTGCTATAAATACATGATGCCTTAGCCTCATTTGGACACACTCATATTCACACTTCTCTCTCTCTCTCCTCATTGATCAGGTACAGATATCTAGGCCTCTCTCTCCCCTCATTGATCGAGTACAGATATCTAGGCCTCTCTCTCTCCACACGTCTGAAATTTCCAGAGAGCGAAATTTCAGGAGGCCAAAATTTCAAAAGGTTGAAAATTAAGGAGAGCGAAATTTCAAGAGGCCAAAATTTCAAGAGACCAAATTTCTAGACAGTTTGACCAAGCGTTGACCAGCATGCGTTGACCTCCTTTGACTGTGTTTTTTTGGGGGCTATCTCTGTTTGGGCAGGCCGCATTTTTGGGCACAGAAATCGAGGCCAAACGTTGACTTTGCCCAACATTCACTGCAGCTAGGGCTGACCACAGGTTGGTTGTTTGACCAAATTTGACCGGGTTGATTTTGGATTCTTTTGAGGGCTGATTCATGTCGTTGTTTGGATGTCGAAGTTGACTAAAGTTGAAAAATTTATTGAGGGTCAAATATGCCCTGTTGACTAGCATTGACTTTTCTGGTTAGGGCTCTTTTGCTGTTGTCATAAATTATTAGATTTGTAAATTGTACTACCTCTCTCTCTCTACTGAACTATTGAAGAAAATAAGAAGAATTGATCAAGGGTTTCCCCACATTGGGGTTTGTCCCTGGCTGGTGCCACATCTTGTGTCCTTTTGTGTTGGCTTGTCTTCTACAGTTTATGTTTATGTTCTATCTGCATTTTACTATCATGTTGATGTGATTGCTAATCTAGATATTGATATGGGGCTAATAAAGAAATTGAACTAAAATTGCTTTAAAGCATAGAACATACCATTGTTGCCGAAAATTAACATGGTATCAGAGTTGAGGTGAAGACCAAGCCCAAGCAAGAGTGAAAGAGTAATCACCAAAGACAGTTGGACAAGGACAAAAGGCTCTATGGGTTCCTCATCCTACTTCCTGGCTGAAGACAAGCTCCATGATAAATCTGACTATAATCCAGATGTCCCTTGATTTGACCTTGGAAGAAAAAGAAGTGATGGATTGTGTGCAGGGTAAAATCCCTCAGCCTCGTTCAAATACAGCGATTGTTGTGAAGACCAAGTACAATAGGGTTGAAGTCAAAGCGAAGAAGATTATCAGGGATTCCATTGACAAGCATCTGGTGGCCTATATCTTCGAATTGAAGACCTCCAAGGAGATCTACGACAAGTTGGTCAGCATGTTCAAGGTTAGTGATGCTAATCAAATTCTATTTCTCAAAAATAAGTTGAAGGATATTAAGAAGGGCAAGGACAAGGACATTCAATCCTATTTCTTACGGATTACTGAGATCAAGAATGATCTACTCTCGATTGGAGAGGCAATTCCTGGCAGAGAACTTACTCTCACCACACTTGGAGGACTCCCACCTTTGTGGTATGTATTTAGAACCACCATACTCAACAATGATCGAATTCCAGGGTTCAAAGAATTGATGTTGAGATGCATTCAAGAAGAAACAAGAATGGTGGACCAAGCAATGCCTTCTAATAGAAGCAACCCCACTGCATTCTCTGCTCATGCCAAGAGGAAGAACAATGCAGGTTCAAAGAAGCAAAGTCAAGGAATATCGGGATTCAAAAATCAAAGGAAAGGAAGATGCTTTGTTTGCATTAAGTTTGGCCACTATGCAAGGGAGTGTCCAAATAGAAGGGACACATCACATGATGATGATTACAATCATTCCAAGGGAAACTTCAACAACAACGATCAAAGGAATGGTAGATCCAACGACAAAGGAAAAAGGAATGTGGGACATCAAGGAAATGGTAGACCCTCCAAAAAATCAAAGAACTCAAGGTATGAAGAATCCAATGTTGTTAACAATAAGCGAAAAGAGTACTATCTTATATCGGCCCTCTCTAATGCCTCTCCTCCGAACACTTTGGGTAATTGGCTGATTGATAGTGGTGCCTCAAGGCACTTCACCGGATACAAGGAAGACCTCTCTAATCTAATAGAAAAGGAGACAAACTTGGAGATCATCCTTGGAGACGATGCGACCTATCCTGTGAAAGGGGTAGGGAATGTTACCCTTCAATTGAATACAGGTAACATTATTCATTTGCAAGAAATATTATATGTACCTAATCTCAAGAAGAACCTGGTGTCCATTTTAGCCATGGAGGACAAAGGATTCAAGGTGGCATTCATCGATGGAAAAGTACATGTTTGGAAAAGAAATTTTAAAGATGCTTTTACTCTTGGGTTCAGGGTTGACACTTTGCATCAACTTGGAGGAAATCCATTGGGAGCCATGGCTTGCAACACATCTCTACAATCTAAACCATGGCACCAGAGGTTTGCACATATTCATTAAAAGGCCCTACCCAATGTGAGACAGATGGTGACAGGTATGCGCGAGTTCAAAGTAGAGCATGAAGGTGTATGTACAGGATGTGCCAAAGGAAAACTTACAAGGGGACCATTCCCCTCAAGTAATAGCAAGGCCACAAATATATTGCAATTGATCCACTCCGACATATCTGGTGTGATGCCCATAAACTCTATGGGAGGGTACTTATATTATCTCAACTTTACAGATAATTATTCTAACAAGACTTGGATCTACTTCTTGAAGAAGGATGAAGTGTCACCTGGTTTCGACACTTCAAAGCCTTCATCAAAAACCAATCCGAGAAGGAAATCAAGATATCGAGGACTCATAATGGGACCGAGTACGAATCCAATGAATTCCAAGATTATTGCAAAGAAGTTGGCATTAAGAGGGAGTCCACAACGCCGTACACTCCTACGTAGAATGGTGTGGCTAAAAGGAAAAATCGCTCTGTTGTAGAAGCAGTTCGTGCTATGCTTCATGATCAAGGCCTTCTGAAGTTCCTATGGGCTGAAGCTGCAAATACCGTCGTGTATGTTCAAAACTGATGCCCTCATCAAGCATTGGACTCCAAGACTCCCGAAGAAATGTTCACTGGTGAGAAACTCGATGTCTCTCATTTTAGAATTTTTGGAAGTCTTGTATATTTTCATGTGCCGAAAGAGAAAAGAAGCAAATTGGGTGCATCTAGGAAGAAAGGAATCTTTTGGGCTATAGTGAAAATTCTAAGGGATATATAATTTACGTGGTTGGTCAAAAGGAAGGTGAGATAATTCATGATGTCACCTTCGACGAAGATATGGCCCTCAGGAAGATCAACAACCTTCCTATCCTAAGGAAGGACAAAGAAGCTGACACTGGAAATCAGGGTGCAAAAGAAGACGAAATGATGCCTAATGTTGATGAACCTATGGATCCTAATGATCCTCCTCCTCATGGACCCTCCTCCTCCAAAAGGAGACCCTCATGGCTTAGGGAGATTTTCAAAGATATCAAGAGACACATTGCACCAAGGGGGACTTTTCATGAAAGCAAGAAGCCAAACAGGTATCAAGGATATTTGACTGCCATGAGCACTATCATTCAAAATGAGCCTTCATCATTCGAAGAAGTCGTGAAGCATCAAGTATGGAAGGATGCTATGAATGAAGAATACGAGTCAATTATGAAGAATGATGTCTGGGATGTGGTCCCTAGACCCCAGGACAAATCGGTTGTCATCTCTAAGTGGCTCTACAAAATCAACAATGGAGTTGATGGAAGTGAAGACCCTATCATTCACAAATATAAGAGTGAGTCGGCTTCTGAATTTGAGATTGAGAACCTAGGACGGATCCACTATTTCCTAGGGTTGGAGGTCTAGCAAAAGCCTGGTGAAATTTTCCTCTCTCAAGGAAAGCATGTTGTGAAGATAGTGGAAATATTTGGGATGGTGGAATACAAGCTTGTGACTACTCTGATGGAACTTAACATTTTCAATTAAATTTAACGCTCACATGGTTAATCCACCAGTCATAGAAGATCAAGTTATAACTCATGACACCTGTGAGACTAATCCATCATTCTTGACAGAGCGAACGCAGAATGAAAAGGGACATGTCATGCATATCCTACATACTTCATCTGAGAGTTTTGAAGGAGAATGTTACACGTCATCAGTGATACAGCCTGCCATAAAAAAAAGACGCAAGAGAAAGAGAATGAGAAAGCGATTTGATGCATCAGATGGTTGCGAGCAACTTGATTTTCGGATAGGAAAAAGTCCTATTGTATGCAGAATTGGACAAGGCATATCCGAGAAACAGTGGACGGATTTGCTTGAAAACAGGCAAATGTTTTGTATGCACTATATTGAACCATCTGATGCCATGCGGCATCTTTGTATTGTATTTCTAACATTATGCCCTGTTATTTTAGTATTTCATTTTGTAATTAGATTTGGCTTTTCGTGTTGTTAGACTAGTTAATAAATGAAGAGCTTATATCTTTCTTGTGCTTAACGTTATATGATGATTTTTGGATGGACGCTACTTATGTTTTGTTGTGTGTTGCGTCGATGCAGATCCTGGATTCTCACATTCCTCCAGTGCAGCAACGTGTCTCCATGTAGAGCCAGAAGCTGCGTGTCAAGAACCCATAGCAGTACACCCCCTTTTTTTGCAAAAGGGATAGCACCTGATCAACATGTCTGTGCCATTCAACTATCATCATCAGCCTAATCATCATGTTATGTTGTAAACCCCTTTTGCGTGTGTAAATTGTAAAAAATCTCAACAGATCCATGTCGTGTATGTAATTGCCTAGGTAAACCTAATTTTCTGGTGACGATCAACATTCAAGGAGGTTTTCTGACTCACCGATCCATTCTCGAATGGTCGGCAGAGTTTTCCTTCAGCCTTACCCCAAAGCCGCAGTGGATTTTGTCACTGGGATCTTAGGGGAGTCCTAGTGTTCTAGATCGAGTCTATGTAAAAGTGATTTGGGAATAATCCTAACTATTTGGTTAGATTATTTTATCACAAATTGCTTGGTCTGTTGGATTATATTTGTGTCGCAAAATTGGGTAGTTTGTGAGGGTCTTTTGCAAATGGGTTTTCCCCCTTCAAATGTAAGAAATGTAAAAATCATCATGTAAAGTGTCTTGAGGGTTAGAAAAATAATTTATCCCCTCATATGTTAATTAATTAAATTTTCTGGCCAAAATTAATTAAAATCCTAAGCCAGAAATTTAATTAATTCTAGGTCCTAGTTAAATTTAAATTCTCCGAAGGCAAAATTCGTTGGTCCTTAAAAATTAAATTTTAAGAGGTCCAGGGACTATAGTAAATTGATTATTTTGCTAAATTTTAAGCCTTTGGTCCCTGGGGTTAAGTCAAAGTCAAAATTTTGAGGACATTAATTCAAAATTTTAATTTTTGAATAAATTAAAATGCATTTAATTGAAAAATTCGAATTTCCTCAATAATTTAGAATTTTGACGGATGAGATTAAAAGAAATTTTGATCCTCATCAATGGTCGAGATTGCTTTGACGAGGATCACTCGAACTATCTGTTGGAGGCTTGATCTTTAAATAAGAAGTCATTTGTCAGTCAGTTCATCCGATTTGAGGATCGTGTACTAAGCGAAAAGCTCTCTTGTAATCTTTTTATGAGTAATAAAGAAAGACTTTGGGGTTAATTTCTGTTGTTGTTACTCTTCATGGAAATATTGTAAGATGTGTCAATTTCATGCATAGATTTCTTTTTAGCCATTAATGATAACTTTCTGAAGAGTGATTTGAGTATAGGTATCTTGCTCAGTGGTTGGGGTTTGAATGATAATTTATGTTCTAAATATAATAGCAGCTATCTATATTTATCTTAATTTTATTATCGTTTTCTCGCTATATGTTGATGGTTAAATTGAGTTTTGCAATAAATCCTTGATTATTAGATCATCGGGCGTTCGGGAAAGTTCTCGACTGAACCATCCAACTCCCGATCTGTGTTTTCTGAAGAGCCCAGCTTGATTTGATCTCGGGCTTATCATAAGATCGTTTTTATGGGTGATGCATGAAGGGTTTTGAGCTCAATACCTCCTTTAAAATTCAAAAAAATTGATTTCTTCTGTGCTAAATCAATAGATCTGGCTGTTGAGAGCCTCAGATTATCAGATTTGGGAACGGAGTAAGACTCACAATCCCTAGATCTGTCATTTATGTACATAGATCTGTAATTATTTTTTGGTTTTCTGACTTGGGTTTTTCTGGGTTTTTGTATATATTGTTTGGGTGTTTTATTGTTGCCTTGCAGCTACAGATCTGAAGAAGAAAATTGTGCAGAGTCCAGATCTAGGCCCTAGAGGGTAAGATCTGGATCTCTGGGTTCGTCAAAATCATTTTCCAGGGATATTATTCAGACATTTTGTAGTCCAAGGGTTTAAATTATTTATTTTCAGACCTGGAAATTTCGCGAGGGTTCACTGCAAAATCTAAAGCAGAAAAAATTTAACATTTTAATTAAGATTTCCAAGAAAATTTTAAGAGATTTCTAGGCTATTAGTCGCTAGTTGGCTTCTTTGATTTGCAGCCAAATTTGTGGAGTTCACTGTGCATTTCGATTTTTTTTAGAGGGCTCACAGTCATATTGTTGCCGCTGCAAATCTGCAAGCCTCGTTTTATTCTTTTCTGCTTGGGGTTTCAATAGAAAATTTCATATTTGTTTTGTTGCCTTGGGTTTACTCTTACTGGTTTTCGAAATTGTTTTTTTTTTTGCATTGCCATCACATTCCAAGTGCTGCCATACGCTTTTCCTTATTTCCTCACATTGTTCATCGTCCATCAAAGCCCTTTCTGCTACCTGTGTCCCCTTCGAGCCCTCCTCCATTTAGTCGTCGAAGTCTTCCTCCAGGCTCCACCCCTCACACAAACCTACAGCTACAAAACCACAAACGAAATTTCTTTTATTTATTTCATGTGTTATATGAGTTAGTTTAGGTTTTAGCTTTTATCTTCATTAGTTTTTTTTTTCTTTTTTTTTTTAGGTTAGGTCAGGGTGTATATAATTTTTTAGTTTCGCTTGTATATAATGGTTAGGCCCTTTTAATTTTTTAAATTTCGATTTTATTTTTTTAGGTTTGACTCGTTAGAAATTAAAAGTTTTAAAAAATCAAAGTTCGATTTTGATTTTCACTTTTAACTTGATTTGTTTTTATTTCATTTTTAATTTGTAATTTTTTTAATTTATTTTTATTTAAAATTCTGAACTTTTAAAAAAATCTAAATCCTAAAAAAAAAAAAATCTCAAAATTTAAAAAAAAAATCATTAAAATTCTAAAAAATCTAAAAAAAAAAGTTCTTAGGAATTCAATTAAAAGAAATAAATTAAAGGGATTTGCGTTCACATTAAAAAAAAAAAATTATGTGGCTTATGGCCCATTAAAAATTTCGATTTTTTAACCCTTTGATTTATTCTCCTTATTTTTCACATCAAATTAAGTTACTAAGGAAAAATTTAAAAAAAAAAATTAACCTAAAGTTCCTTGGTGTTATTTAGTCATTAAATGCATTTTTATGATTTTCCTATGGTCAAAGTACGATAAATGTTTGAAGTTATAGAAAATTAATTAATTCTAGATCTTGGTCATTAACGATAATCTTTTGCATGTCACATTGTTGGGCGCTTATATTGATTATTCACGATTGTCATTATTCATCACATATTGAAAATTTGTTCTGGATAACTTGCTTTATTTAGTTGAAAGTTAATTCAAATATTAAAGGCACTGGTCTATAATTATTTATATCTTGTGGTCGTGTCTTGGTTATATTAGCATTTAATCTATACATTTGAGTTAATCAAAATCCATTTACAATTCATAGAGTTGTCCATCATTAAAATCTCCTTGAGTCTGTTTTTTACAGGCTATCCTCATCCATTTGCCTAGGGACTACCCCCCTTGACTTGCCTAGGAGAGAGTCTAAACGGAGAGAGTAAGGATCAAGAGTGACAACCCATACTCTGAGCGTTGTCATGGTGCCTAGACACTTTGCACGACAACAAACCTGAATTGGGAAATTCTTTTGAGTATCGTCAACTCATAGGAGCGGTAATGTTCTTGGTGATCTCCTGTCTGGACATATGTTTTGCAGTTAACACATTAAGCCAATGTATGGTTGAGCCTCATCATATACATTGGATTGGAGCCAAGAATCTTCTGAGATATCTTCAGGGCACAATCACTCATGGACTGAGATACACTGTCAGAGATGTGAGGCTGCATGGTTATTCTAATGTTGATTGGGCTGGCGGTGTGGTGGATCGCAAGAGCACTTATGGATGTTATTTTTCTTTGGGTAATGCTTCGATATCCTGGATGAGCAAGAAGCAGAAATCGGTTGCCTTGAGCACCGTTGAGGTCGAATACATAGCTGCTAGTATGCCCTCATGTGAAGCTGTCTAGTTGAGGAAGCTCTTTAGTGAGTTGTTTGGATATTTGTTGGACACCACTGTGATCCTCAGCGACAACCAGAGTGGGATTTGATTATCAAAGAATCTCGTGTTTCATGATCGCTCCAAGCATATAAATATAACGTAAAACTTTATCCGGGTTACGGTACAACAAGGAATAATAACGCTCCATCACATTGGGACCGATCAGCAAGTCACCAATATTCTGACAAAGCCCCTAGGGAAGGTCAAGTTCATGACCTTCCGAGAACAACTTGGAGTCGTGCAGAGACCCTCTTATGAGGGTCCAGTATGAGATGGACATTGATCTCTAGGAACTCTGGGGGGCTTGGGGTACTTCTTGGAGCAATGAGCAACCATAGGGTGAGTGGTCCAGCCTTCCCCTAGTGGTTTGTTGTGTACAAGGTGAGTGGTTCAACCTTCCCCTGCAATACCCCTTGGCAACATATAGGCAAGATGAGTGGTTCATCCTTCTCCTGCTGAGACATCCTACCCATGCAGTCTGGGACTCATGGGAAGTACCTCTCATCTAGCCAATGAGTAGGGAAATGAGGATAAGGACCATAGTACTACCAATGGACACATCGTGTACTACTGTACTCCCTATGCTAGGATGATTGATATTGATCTGAGATCAGTTGGAACTGACTTCAGGTCAGTAAGAGTGGTATGAGACACTCTCTTTTGACTGGAACTGACTTCAGGTCAGTAACAGTGGTATGACACACTCTCCTTTGATTAGGACTGACTTCAGGTCAGTAAAGAATGGTATGATACATTCTCGATTACTTCTTCTTCTTCATAGTTCAGCAAAGCAGAGCAATGCATTGATGGCAAAGATAGTACAGATTGGCAGATGGAATAGCAAATGGAGTTCTCCCTAGTTGAGAGGGGGTGTTAAACTTGGCAACTATGGCCAAACTCCACATGGGTCATCTTATTTATGACAGTTGATTATTTTCCTAGATTCCTCTCTCCGAGAGGTGTAGGATTGATCTAAAGATCATCCGATTCTGACGTGTACAAATGAAGTTATAAATTTATTTTGATTATGGACAAATTGTCAAAGTTGGCCAGTGAACTTATGTAGGCTCAGAAGCCCAATACTCCAATCTATTCATCCTCAAAGTTTGTTATAAATATATGATGCCTTAGCCTCATTTGGACACACTCATCTTCACATTTCTCTCTCTCTCTCTCCTCATTGATTGGGTACGGATTGCTAGGCCTCTCTCTCTCCACACGTCCAAAATTTCAGGAGAGCGAAATTTCAGGAAGCCGAAAATTCAAGAGGCCGAAATTTCAGGAGAGAAAATTTCAGGAGGTCGAAATTTTAGGAGACCAAATTTCTGGACAGTTTGGCCAAGCGTTGACTAGCATACGTTGACCTCCTTTGACTGCATTTTTGTGGGGTCTACCTCTGATTGGGAAAGCCACATTTCTGGGCACAAAAATCGTGGCCAAACATTGACTTTGACCAACGTCGACTGCAGCTAGGGATGACCGCAAGTTGCCTTTTTGACTAGATTTGATTGGGCTGATTTGGGGTTCTTTTTAGGGCTGATTCATCTTGTCGTTTGCAATGTTTTAAGACTCCGACTCCGACTCCGACTCGGCCGAGCAATGACTCCGACTCCGACTCCGAAACGGTAATGACCCGGCCGACTCGTTTTCAATGACTCGGTCGTTGTGAAAAATACATTAAATATTTAGTTTTTTGATAAAAAAAAACATAATTTTGAAGATTTTAAACATAATTTTAAAGATTTTCATTCATGTTTCCAAACACACAACATTATAATATAGATGCAAAACAACATATGATCAAAGTAGGCTCATGAACCAATCCATTATATCAAAATGGTACCCAATGGCAATACATAGTCAACTGTCATACATGATCAAAGACTCAAAACAAAAAACACATAACCAAGGAGGCTAGAAATGGCCTCTACAAGACTACAAGTCTACAACAAAAGTACTAATGGCTATAGCTAGGTGCCACCCCAGTGGTCAACAGGAACCAACAAGTTCTAGGAGATGCAACTACTTATCTCAGTGACTTGATTAAAATTAGGTGACAAATTTGATTAATGAGCAATGTGACATGGATTTGATTAGATTATAACGGCTCTAAAGATTAAACAGTTAAGAGACCATTGCCTTAAACAACAATGCTCAATGGGTTATAAATTTGCACAACAATGAGAGTAACCTTAAGTTATAAGATAAATAGTGCTGCAAGGGAAAGTTAGCTTGATAATCAACAAAGGAAGACTGCTCCAATGAGACAATCAATTACGCATAATTCTTTAAGAGGGACAATCAAGATATATTAATCTACTTACAATCAAGATGACAAGTATAGCCTTTCCATACAAGATCACAAGAATGTCAACAACAACTTAGAGATTAGCTCAATGAAACAACATTAGCAATATGATTATTAAGGAGATTCGATGTGCTTCTTAAGGTTCTCTTGTACTTGTGTACAATAATTAGGAACAATAGCAACCTAGAAGATGCAAAGTGTAATGCTTCAATAAGATAATAATTCGCAAGTTAATCAACAAGATGGAGATCCTCTTAGAGCACAAAGAACAGGCTTATGACATCAAGAACCTGTGGTAGAAAATAAGTGCTTGTGAACTATTAGACAAATATATTGCAATGTTGTGAATGCCCTTAAGTTATGAGTGCTTGCAACCAAGATCAACAAAAGTTACACTTTAAACACAAGATTACAATTATTGAAATGACATTATGACAGTGATAGCTATGATGACCTGATTGCTCAAATTTGTTGTATTAGAGTTCCTCTTTTACTTATTAAATATGTCAATTAGAGCAAGAGGTCCCTCAAAATATACAAGCACCCTTATAAGCACAATTGGATGAGACAACTAGATGATTGATTGCAACAAGATTTGAGATGTGATTATCTTCTAGCAATGCAAATGTGAGAGAGAGATAGCTTTTGACCGGAGAAGAAACCAAGACAATGCCTGCTATCCTTATGACTGCTTAATGCCAAATAATCAACTGTCAATCTGCCCTCAAAGATACACCAGACTACAACTGTCAACAGAGATAAGTTGTTGTAGCTACTGTATATATCAGTCCATCTAATGATGAAATGAGCTCATAAGTTTATGCACAAGATGCAAGGAATAACACCAATGCCAAATAGCCAAGCAATGCGAAAAATGCCACTGAGATATCACTGTAGTATCAAATCAGACCTCTGCCACATAAAGATCAGTGGATAATTGTAACACAGTCACGTAAGATCATTTATCAAAGGTGTGAGAACTAGAGAAAAGCAATGCCACCCACCAAAACCCTAAAACTCATTACAAATCCACAAAAAACAGTTAAATAACTTTCTGTTTGCGTCCGGTTTAGGCCCGCCCGTGACCCGGCCGTTTCATAGCGGACCCGGCCGTTTCGACCGAGTCAACAATGACCCAGCCGAGTCATTGAGTGACTCGGCCGGGTCATTGCTGACTCGGCCGACCGAACCGGTTAGCTGGCCGTTTCGATGCCCAAGGTAACGACCCGGACCAACTCGGCCGGGTTGGTTCTGACCCGGCCGGTTTGTAAAACACTGTTATGAATTAATCTTGCCTATTCTATGCAGATATAGTGTGAGGACAACATGCATGCTCAGCTAGACCTGATTTTTCTGACCTATTTTTTGAAATATCATTAATATGTTCTTTTAACCTAATGCCAAATGATTTTCCTGTTTCTCCTATATATATTTTGCCACATGAACAAGGAACTGAGTAAACTCCTTTGTGATTTTTTGGGTCTATTAGGTCCTTGGTGGAATCTAGCATGTTTTTTATGGTGTTAGGGGGTGTGAAGGCCACCATAATGTTATGCTTGGTGAGAATTCTGGCTATTTTGTCTGTGGTGCCTTTAATATAGGGTAAGGAGATTCTAGGGTTTTTTAGAGTCTTTCTTTAAAAATAAAAATAAAATAAAAATATCAAAAAAAAAAATAAAAATAAAATTTAATTAATAATAAATATTATTAATATTCATATAAATAATATACATATTATACATAAGATTAAAATCTACAAATATTATAATTATATATAATAACATTAATAAAAATATTAAAATATTATACATAGATATACATATATTATTATATATATAGGTATGTAAAAAAAAAAAAAAAAAAAATTTAAATAAAAAAAAAAAAAAATTAAATTAATACTCCTTTAAATTTAATAAATAAAATTATTAATTAAAAATTCAATCATTTGCTAAGCCGACCAAAAAAAAAAATAAAAAAATTAATAACTATTGATAAGGTTCTGAAATTCATTCTCTCTTCTCAAATACAATCTCATTGCCCTGATGATGGACTCACCAAGTTAGTCCGAAACGTTGGTTTTATAACTACTCACAGGTTTTCCACAAATTCAAATTAAATTCGAGCAACCTGTATGGACTCCCTCTTCAATACTATTTTCCAATTGCTAAACAATTGTGTTATTTTGGCTATTAGGTGAAATATTTCCTCCTAATTAGCTAATATATAGATAGAAGGTCATAGCTACTATCCAAAGTGCAAGCTTTAGAGGTAGAAAATGGATCTTTTTTAAAGTAAATATTTTGTAGATAAATTTTCTTTTCTTTGTTGCTGAAAATAGTTTCAAAAAAATAAAAAATAAAAAATGTAAGTGTTTTATATATGATCATTAAACTTTCAGCGAAAAGTTTTCTGCCCAATATTATGAAATTTGAACTTATGATAGCACAAATTTTCTATGAATCCTATTGCAGTCAATTTGCATTTTGCATCAACCATCAAAGTATTATGTGCAATTTATAAAGACCACTTTCCAAAGCATCCTTTTAGAGAACAAGATGGTACTAATTATATCCTTTGACGGAGCTGTTTTAAAACAGAACTGGTTCTAGAAATCATAATCATCTTTTATCCTAATTTATTCCTCCGTTTAAACCCAATCTACTTTTATGATATACTGATGAACTGTATCCCTTCTAGATGTTAATCATGACATGTCTATGGTAAATTTTACGGCTAAAAGTCAAACTAATATGGAACCAAAACAATCCTTCTTTTATAGACTTAATCCATATCCAATTAATATGTTCAAAATATAAATATGTATGACCTCCCTTAAACGTAATAGCTAGATTGAGGTATGGCGGGTATGTTACCGACGTACCTTGTAGCGAGACATTTAACTTTTCTTTTGTGTGGGTGTTATTTAGTAATAAATTTTAGATGATCTACCTTAGGAGCTAATGACCATTCACCTCAACATTATTCATATCAAGATAGAATACCCTGCATTAGGACAAGGAGCTCGCGAGACCACCCTCCTTGACCTCGGTACCAGTAAGATCCGCCTAGTGGGTAAAAATAGCAAACTATACACGTTTATGAATTTGAAGTCACAAAAGGAAATTATGTGTTAAATTCGGTTGTCTACCTCAAAATTTTGATAAAATTTTATTATGTGTTCAGGAACCATTACAATGGTAAAGACATATGAGCGACGACGACGTGATCGGGCAGCATCACCACCATTAATGCCGCCACTGTCGCCATCATCGTCCCCATCATCACCATCCAGACCATTATCAACATCAATCGCCCCAGCGCCAGAGTTGACTGTGATAATGAACTCCTTGGAAGCCTTATTGGAGACATTAAAAGAATCCACTAAGGCTAAAACCAAAGAGGAATCTCAACATTTGGCTATCGGTTCAGCAGAACCAAAGAATTTTGAGCCCAGAAGATCGAAAGAAGAAATCTCTAGGGAGCTTCAGAAAACCAGACTCCCAGAATTCTCAGGAGGTCGAGCAGGTGAACGCACTGAAGCATGGTTGGAAGGAACGAACAGATGCTTTAGGTTAAGAGAATATTTGTCTTCGGAAAAAACAAAAATTGCAGTGTTTCAACTAAAGGAAAGTGCCTTGATTTGGTGGGGAAATCTGGAAAAGCAGCTACACCTTACATCAGATAATGCCCCCTGGGAACTAATTGAGGAAAGGTTTCGCGCAAAGTATTTACCTCCATACTTTCAACAACAGCAAGCAAGAGCCTTTCATACGTTAATTCAGGGAAATAAAACGGTGGAAGAGTACAAGATAAGGTTTATGGAGCTTGTAAAATACATTCACTACTTAGACTCTGATGAATGCCAAGCTAAAAGCTTCATATTTGGGTTAAACCGTCGCATCAAAGCCTTAGTAAGCATGTGGAAGCCATCATCAGTAGCCGAGGCAGTCAAATGTGGTCGTTATGCAGAAGAGCACCTGGGAATCAAAAAGGATATGGGGCCAGTAGGGCCTTTGCAATCAGGGTTTCTAGGAAAGGCTCCCCGGAACTTCTTCAGAGGAGGTAGCTCGAGGCCACCTTACGGTAACAGGTTTACCCCAAGAAATATAGGGATGAGAGCTCCCATGGCAGTAAACACTATAGCCGCGGGATCATCAAACACCAGTCCATGGGCATCTCAAGGGACTGCTAGTGGAGGAAGAAATTCGAGGGGAATCAACAAGAGAGGACGAAGCTCGTTCTCTAGGAATTCATGCCCTGACTCAAGAGGATCAACGCCACTAAATTGTTGGGGATGTGGGGGACCGCACTTTCAACGTGACTGCCCAGAAGCTTTGTTGAATATATTGCATAGGACTGGAAAGGAACCGATATCAAACAAACGAAGTAATCATAGAATTCATGCAGTGGTCGACCACGACCATGCAACACATCAATCCACCGTAGTGGAATCTTCAGGTACTATCAATGGTACAAAACTCAAAATCTTATTTGATACTGGTGCCACAGATAGTTTCATTTCGTCATATGCATTAAACAAATGTGGGTTGGCAACTCGTAGACAAAATGATTTCCATCAAGTGGAAATGGCCTCAGGAGAACTCCAAACCGTGGGCTTGAGTGTGGATCATTGCAAAATTGACCTAGGGGTCTGTTTGACTAAACTGAAAGTTTATGTCACAACATTAGGAACATATGATCTTAGGTATGGATTCGCTAGAAGCTCACCAAGCTTGGGTAGACTGTTATGGAAAAAGGATTCTAAGCATAAATGATGAAGGAGAAGCAATCCAAATTCAAGGAATCAAGAGGGAAGTCTCTTTACGCTACATTTCAGCAATGTAGATGAAGCGTTGTTTAAGGAAAGGTTGCCAAGCTTATGTAATTCAAGAAGTAAGCCAAGGAAAAGTGCCATCCCTAGGACAATATCCGGTGTTAGCCGAATTTCCAGATGTATTTCCAAAAGAATTACCTGGATTACCCCTGGTAAGAGAATTGGATCTCACTATTGAATTAAAACCAGGTACCCAATCGATCTCTAAAACACCTTATAGAATGACGGCTCCAGAACTTCAGGAACTGCAAATCCAATTGAAGGAACCACTGGATATAGGGCATATTCGGCCCAGCACATCACCTTGGGGCGCTCCTGTAATTTTTGTGAAGAAAAAAGATGGATCTTTAAGATTATGCGTAGATTATCGAGACTTGAATCGAGCTACTGTAAAGAATCAATACCCTATGCCTCGAATCGACGATCTTTTCAATCAAATGAAAGGAGCTGCTGTCTTTTCAAAAATTGACCTTCGATCAGGCTATCATCAGTTAAGGATTTCTGAAAATGATATTTCCAAAACTGCATTCCGGACACGTTTTGGACATTATGAATTCACCGTGGTACCATTTGGATTAACAAATGCACCAACAATATTCATGAATCTTATGAATAGCGTTTTCCGTAAATATCTAGATCAATTTGTGCAAGTCTTTTTAGATGATATACTCATCTATTCCAAGAATAGGAAAGAGCATGAAGATCATTTGTGGATAGTATTGTCCTGTCTTAGAGAATGCCAGTTGTACGGAAAACTATCGAAGTGTTCATTCTTTCAGGAAAGGATTCATTATTTGGGGCACATCATATCAAGTGAAGGGATTTTGGTAGATCCTGAGAAAGTAAAAGCGATCATGGATTGGCCAATACCGAAAAATGCTCATGAAATACGAAGCTTTATGGGTTTAGCCGGTTATTACCGAAGATTTGTAGAAGGATTCTCCAAAATCGCAAAGCCAATTACAACCCTTCAGCGGAAAGGTGTTAAGTATGAATGGACCGAGGAATGTAGCAAAGCATTCTCTGAACTCAAAAGACTACTCACTAGTGCACCGATTCTAAGAGTCCCTGACATGGACAAAGATTTTACAGTATGTACTGATGCATCCAAACAAGGACTGGGTGCAGTGTTGATGCAGGATAGAGGAGTAATAACATATGCTTCCAAGAAGTTAAAACCTCATGAAGAACTCTATGCTACTCACGATTTAGAATTAGTTGCTGTAGTACTAGCTTTAAAGATTTGAAGACACTATCTAGTGGAACGAAGTTTTACACTTAAAAGCGACCATCAAAGTCTACAATATTTGTTCACCCAAAGAGACTTAAATGCAAGGCAAAGGCGATGGAGTGAATTTCTAAGTGAATATGACTTCGGGATATCATACATTAAAGGAAAAGAAAATGTAGTAGCAGATGCTTTAAGCAGAAGGCCTCGGATATTTTCTCTCATACCCGTTAAAGTAGACTTAAGACAACGAGTAGTGGATCATCTTATAAAAAACAGCTGGTATTTAAAAGTGAGAGCAAGTTTTGAGGGTAAAAGGGCAAAAGAATCTAAATTTGAGGGATATGAACTAGAAGATGATGGAATCTTACGATTCCATGGAAGGATGTATGTTCCTGATGATAAAGATCTTCAGGATACTATCCTTGGGGAAGCCCACAGAGCAGTGTATTATGCTCATCCTGGAGTAGGGAAAATGTATGTGGATACCAAGAAACTCTTCTTTTGGGCATGCATGAAGCGTGATATCACTCAATTTGTTGCAAAATGTTTGGAGTGTCAGCAAGTAAAGGCAGATCATTGTCACCCAGCAGGCCTCTTGCAACCCCACGACATTCCTATGTCTAAATGGAAGACCATTTCTATGGATTTTATCACTGGACTACCTCTTACTTCTCAAAGACACAATGCCATTTTGGTAGTGGTGGATAAATTAACAAAAAGCGCCTAGTTCATCCCTGTGAGAGACACTTACAATGTTGCTCACGTAGCTCAAGTATTCATAAATGAAATTATCAGATTTCATGGAGTACCTAAAAAGATTATATCCGATAGAGATTCACGATTCACTT
Source organism: Pinus taeda (assembly GCA_000404065.3). Classification (NCBI taxonomy): domain Eukaryota; kingdom Viridiplantae; phylum Streptophyta; class Pinopsida; order Pinales; family Pinaceae; genus Pinus; species Pinus taeda. Next base: position 7 of record APFE031201176.1, on the reverse strand, counting down.
CTAGATT
>APFE031201170.1:0-10237 GCA_000404065.3 Pinus taeda | reverse complement strand
CACCTCCTCAACCATCACATCCTCCTCCTCCTCTTTCTCCACCACCACTACCACCTCCTCCTCCTCCTACAGCTCCTCTTACCCCACCTCCACGTCCACCTCCTCCAACACCTCCACCTCTACCTCCTCCACCACCTCCTCCTCTACCACCTCCACCACCTCCGCCTCTACCTCCTCCTCTCCTTCCACCTCCTCCTCCACCTCCTCCGCCTCTGCCTCCTACATGACCTCTACCTCTACCTCCTCCTCCTACCCGTCCTTTTCCACCTCCTCATCTACCACCACCTCCACCACCACCTCCTCCTCCTCCTCCACCTTCACTCTCCCTCTCCCTCCTCCTCATCCCCATCCTCTGACTCCTTATTCACCACCACCTACAACTCCACCTCCACCTCCTCCACCGCCTCCTCCTCATCCTCCTCCTTCTCCTCCTCCACCTCCACCTCCCCCACCACCATCTCCTCCTCCTCCTCTTCCTCCTCCTCCTCCTTCTCCACCTAAACCTCCATGTAAACCTTTAGACCCTCCCCAACCTCGAACTCCAACTTGACCTTCACCTACTCCTCCTCTCTTCCTCCACCACCACTTCCAACTCCACCTCCTCCTGCTCCACACCCTTCTCATCCTCCTCCTCCTCCTCCTCCTCCTCCACATCCACCTATACCTCGACCACCTCCTACTCCACATCCACCTATACCTCCCCCACATCCTACTCCACCACCACCTCCACCTCCACCCCCACATCCACCTCCACCTCCTCCTCCTACTTCCCCACCACCACCACAACCTCCTCCTCCTCCACTTCCTACTTCTCCTCCTCCTTCATGTCCATGTCTAGCTCCTCCTCCAATACCACCCCCTCCTCCTCCTCCTTCTCCTCCTCCTCCATGTGCGCCTCCTCCATGACCTCAACTCTGTCTCCTCCTACTCCTCATCCTCACCTCCACCTCTCATCCACCACCTCAACCTCCCCAGCAAACACACCTCTCCTCTTCCTTCCCTCTCTTCCTCTTCCCTACCACCACACTCCTCCACTCTCCTCTCATCCACCTCCACCACCATTCGCCTCCTGCTCACTGCCTCACCCCTCCTTCTCCTCTCCACCTCCACCACCACAATCACCACCACATCCTCCTCCTCTTCATCCACCACAACCACCACCGCCACTACCAATTAAAAAACAAAATATAAATTACATTCACTAAAAATAAACCACCCCTTAAATTAAAAAAATACGAACCAAAATAATTTACCTTTAAATTTTAAAGAAAGCAAAGTAAAAGATTAAACGTAACCCTTATTTAATGTAACATTTTCCCGCTCTAACCAAAACATCTTATACAATATGTTCCCCTTAACCAAAAACCATTATGAATGTCAAAACACTAATATGACCCATAACCTTTAATATACTGTGATCACTCATACTCTTAGATAATTAAAAACCCTTCCATGATGCAACCTCTAACTATTACCATTAAAAAAATATGACATTGGTCACTTGATAATTCTTAAGGGACTAACTTTAAAATTAATTAAACCATAGTGCACTATGCTCTTTAAAACATAATGAATTCTAGAAACTATGACCCCTAGTATGCTTCATCAACGTGACATTGTAATTCTTGAAATTTTACAATACACATCAACTTTAATATCTAACACATTAACTATACCATTAAAACTATATCATTTATGCACTTAAAGTGTCATAACATAGTGATAAATTTGAATGAAGTGTAACTCTAAATTAAATCCCATAAGAGAGGAATACAATAGATATTGCATATCATTGAGATGATATTTTGATTATCGATATTGACCCAAAAATAACTTTTCGTGAGGCAACATATGGTAATGATTTTAATTATGATATTGACCCGAAAAGCACGTTTTGTGAGTCAACATATGGTAATGATCTTGACGAGTACACGTATTTCACCCATTAGATCATACAATGATGGTGTATATTTTGTATATGCTTTAATTTCTTAATGTTTGTGTTTGAAGTTCATTTTAACTATTATTCCTTCCATCAATTAATAGTAATCAAGTATATATATGCTTTTTCTATATTTAGTTATATGTATTTCAAATTTATAAAATTCCTATTTCCACTATTCAATGCAATATGAATAATAAATATTCTTTATTCGATTCCTATTTATTAATGTTTATATTATTGTGTTAAATATATGTATTATTAAAATAAGTTTTTGATATTTCATTTTTTTTTCTTATTTCTAGATCTTTCCTAATGAGAGAGAGTCATTTTGCATGAATAGGGAGAGTCTCTAACATTAAAATCAGTATTATACAGTAAATTGGTAAGATGATCATGAGAGGAAAAATATACAACTAGGAAGAACTCGTTGGTGACATGTTGAATATGAACTGATATGAATGTCAAAATTTTAATAAGTACATTTGGTTTGCCTCTTTACTAATTTCAGTAGACATGAAACAAACTTCACTAGTTAGTCCTTAAGAAATCTTTAGAAATCTTCCAACAGATGGAGAGTACCTCAACATATAAAAAAAATGAATCCTCCGTCATCGCATGTTCAATTGTCCATACAAATAATTGAAGTTTGGTATGTCAACTCTTTAGATGTAGACCTGCAAGAGATTTTGTATCAGCCTACAATTAACGAAATACATATAGGATCGATTAATAATCTAATATAATATTCCTAATTCCACTATCAGCTCGAGAATAACAAGGTGATATAATTTTACTGCTTCGAGATGCTGAACAAGAAGAAGAAAGGGAAGCATAATTATACACAACCATTTCAATTTGACCTCTTAGAACTTGTGACATAATCTCATAATAATATTGCAAGCAAAGACTCATGGAGTTGGAAAACAACAGGGATATAAACATACACAATAAATGGAAATGGAATATTTCCAGGTATTCAACTAGAAGACACACAACAACAATAGAATCTACACTCAATTGCATGAAAAGTTTTTGACGATATCGTATAAAGGGTAGAAAAGAAAGGAAGCATAGAAAATTAGAAAAATTTCTAGAATACTGTATTGGGTTTGATGTCTTGCAGTTGCTTGGATATGGAGGATATATATTCAAGGAAGAAAAACTATAGAAAATGATGGTAGTTTAGAAAAGACAGCAACATAAAAAATTGATTCCAGACAAACTCAATGTAGAAAGGAACTCGTCATAGGCATATGACTAAGGATATTCGACTGAACCAAATAGGAAAAAATAAAAATTGAACATCGACTTGACTTGTGATTCAACCCATGTTGCTTCAATAAGAAGTATAGAAGAAAATGATGTTCAAGATAAAATGTGATCCAAGTAGACTGATAGTGACAAAGTTTCATCCAAGTATTCTAGGTTTGATGACATATTAAGTTACCTTGTAACAACATTCAGTAGAGAGAACAACATGAAATGGAGATTTGGCTCGAATGTTATAACTATGAAACAGAACAACATAATATAAACATTCCAATAAGAATTAATGATCCGCCTTTTGCAGTCCAACAATTAGTACATAAGTCGGTTGACCACACGTTATATATGCCTATAATTATGCTCATCACCATGGTTATAAGTTAATTATTAGGTTAATAGAATATATCTAAACCCCATGGAATTAATTGGAATATTCCTAGTAATATTGACATATTTCATTGCTAAAATTTTCCACTAAGGTTTTTTGTTGTTGTTGAAATGTGCATGTAATTCTTTCTTATAAATAACCACAATATAATTTGTAATAAAGTTATTATTTAGTTAATTTTTATCATTTTATTAATATATTAAATTTGATAGGAATAATGGGTTACCCATTTTTATGGTTATCATGAATTGAAGTTTATTTGTAGTTGGGTCCATTTAATTTATATGGCTTCCCTAGTTTGTCTTAATTTAATGTTAATATTTTCTTCTAACTTAATTTCGAAGAAAATAGATATTCCATAGTTATAATTTAATTATTATGTTGATCAGAGATATTTAAAACCGATGGAAAATGTTGGAATATTCGTGGTAGTATTGACATATCAATGATAAGATGACTGTCCAAGTTAGGCATAATCTACTAATTAAATTATCTCAAATTAATTAATTTTTTTAAATTGGCATATCAACACATCATATTGGGAATGTGGTATTTCAAAGCCATGGTAATGTAAGAAGAAATGTTTCCAATTAAAATATTTCCATAATAATAGTGGAGTGAATCAACATGGATAAACATATTTATATATATAATATATTATATATATATTATTTTTATAATATTATATAACTCCACCAAAATAATAATAATATAATAATAATAATAATAAATATAATTTTAGCTAACTTTTAATGAATTATTAATCTCTATGTTAATGCAATATGTATAATGTGTTAGTGGTGTTGAATTCTTATCATATAGATAGATGGAGATACAATTTTCAAAAATCCATTTAATTATATGGGTCACAGCTAGTTATAAAAAAAACCAATATCATTTTATAGTCAAAATATTCTATATATAGTGTATTTGTGAAATTAATGTTGGACATTTAATTAAAATAAATCCCAAACTTATCATTAAATGACTGATATTATAAAATATAATTATGATTAATTTTACCTCTACCATCAAGCCTATTGATTATTGATAATTAAATTAAAATTCCTAGAAATCTATTACATAGGCATACACACTATCAAACATAACATAATTAAGGAATCATAAATAATGTTTAAACGAAGTTTATTTATATTTTCATGGGTAAATTATGTATTCCCCATTTTTTCTTTAAAGCACTAAAATATGATATTGATAATAATATACATATAATATATATAATATATTATAATATAAAATAATGATATTTTTATTAATTTTTGTTTTGGTTTGTTTTTTTTTTAATTTTATTTTGTCTAATCAATTCCAAGTTAAATGTTGAGGCTTCGTATTGAAATATAGGGGGTTGTTGAGTTCAATTGCAATGAATTTCACTATATGTATAGTCTATGAGATATTTTTCTATTAAATTTATGCAAATCTCAAATGCATTCACATTTATTTCTTTAGGAATGGAATTTAAAGGATACAAACCGAAATATATTGGAACCATTATACAAATATTAATGCTTTATCTAACATCATTATTCATGAAAATCCCCCTTTGAATGAATGTGAGATATGCAAGAAACCTTCCATGTGATTTGGAGGTGAAAGGTATTACAATATAAAAATATATTTTTTGATACTTACTGACAAATTAATAAATATATTTTAGGAAAAACATTAAAATAAATGGAAATATAATAAAATAGATACACACTGAATGGGAAAGGTAATACTTTTCATTAACAAGGAGATAATTATTCAACATTACACCTTATTTGGGATATGTAACACCTACATCACCTCCTATTCCAGCTTTTCTACTAAAAGTGATCATATTTTTATTATATATGTACAATGACAAATTCCTTAGTTCTCCTTTTTATGAAAAGAAACCATGAAGGTGAAATAAACTTGGATGTGCATAAAAATCTTTAACAAAATAAAATAAGAGTACAACGTTTCTTTGACTAAATTATAATATAATTAAATTTATGCATCCTAAACTTTCTTTTATCATTTAAAATAAAAAAAGTATCATGAAATTTACGCGCTTAGCATTGAGGGTTTTCATGAGTACTATGTCAAAAAGCCTCACAACATGCAAACATTAAATGACCCACAACTTTATTCCTTGTTAGTTATTCCCCATATGTTAGTTTCATTCAACAATGTCTCATGTTATCATCTCTTTTATTCACTTAATTCTTTTATATATTTTGCACAATTGTGCCATGTTTTTTTTTTCTTCTCGAAGGGTTCTATCTAGTAGTAAAACTTTCAAGGATGGAAATTTATTTTAAAGCGTATAAACCTTGTCTAACATTAGTACTCCCTAATATCCATAATGTTAAATGTCTAATGATATTTTCATAAAAATATTGAGAGTTCTAATGATTTTTTAGTTTAAATAACTTTAAAGTATAAAATTTGAGCAAATAAATTTAAAAAAATTTCAAAATTGACAACTATTTTTTATTTTTTATTTTGAAAAAGCCTCGAATATTACCCCCAATAAATTTCTCTACTACGTCGAAAATTATCAGGCTTATTTACATTGGAACATTGTTTATTCTACCAAGAGCTCATAGACTATCTGTCAATATTATCTCATTTTTTGCTTTACTTAGTCATGGCCCTTCCTCGTCAAGGGTGATTTAACTCCCAAAGCATGAGAACTCAACACGTTTCTTTTGTTATACATAAACACTTTAAGCATTAAATATGTCAATTGAGTACCGTACTAAATATATGTGGGATTTTCCACTTTCTTATTTATATGGGTCTATATCTATGCGTAATCATTCACCACTTGCTCCTTGTTCACAATCGCTAGCAAGGCCCCTTCATTCATGTAGAAAATTTGGACATATATATTTTGGTTTGTGTGGTCCTATGCGTTTTCATTATGATAATGAAAATAAATGTACGAAATCTTATGTTGATGATTACACTGGAATGTGTTGGGTGTACTTAGTAAAAAGTAAATCTCAATCTTTCAAAACATTTAAGGATTTTCATGTATGGATTGGATATCAAGCATAATCACATATTGGCTCTCTTCATACCATTAATGGAATATAATGTAATCTAATGAATATAAAAAATATATCTGCAAGCATGGGATTCAACATAATAGCATAGTTCCATACAATTCTCAACAAAACTAAGTAGTTGAAAGAATGAACATTACTATATTAAATATACTTCTCTCAGTGAGGTTTTTCAAAAACAAAACATTGATGTTTTCGGATTATGTGATTCTATGTGCGATGTGTGTGAAAAACTTATGTCCATCTCACGCTCTTAGAAAGAGAGTCCTTGTTATATGTGGTATGGATGAAATCCTTCAGTAAGCCACCACAAGACCTTTGGTTCCTCTACATTCACTTATGTTTGTTATAGTATAGCCATTATTGCATATTGGGTATATTATTGTAATTTTTTACTTCTAACTTTGTGTTTGTGATATATCATAAGTTGGTTATGGTTGCCTCAAAGGATTTCGGGGTAATTTATGCTTTTCTGAATGATTTCAAAATGAACTACCCTTCATACATAGATTTCCTTCCCATAATGTACAACCTTTCCAGAATTTTCACTCTATGATTAAACCGTAACTTGATTCTCATCTCAATATAATTTTTCTTTATACATGCATATATGTACAATACTAATGTTATTCCGTTTACAACAAAGCATCGGATTGAAGGATGTCATCCATATTAGTAAGGTTAGTCTCTACATATCTCAAAACCCTTTATAATGTTCTTTTCCTAATTACTTTAAATTGATTCCAATTCAAACAAAGGAATTCCTTTCTTGTGTCCATAGATTAGTCTATGACCAACTTGGGTTATCTTGTGAAATTATTTTGGGTTCAAAATTCATGCAAGCTTTTCCTCCTATTCTTTAGCCTTCAAGTACTTATTAAACAATTACTCTTTATAGGGTTTCGATGTTGGTTTCCATTTTCACTTGATGTTGGCTGCAAGGAAATTTGATGTCATTTGAGTTAAAACAAAACCCTTATATATCTAGTGCTTTTCCCAAAATGAACGACACTAAAGAAAATGCATGTATATCGATTTCAATTCAATTGATTTTCCCTCTCTTCGTTAATGAAATTATTTAATTATGATAAAATAGTTTTGGTTGTCTTATGGCCCCAACAATGTAAACCTTTCTTTTTATTCACAAGGACAATTTATACCATGTATTTTCTTCTTACTATATGTAATGAACTGATTCCATCAAAAGTTTACAATACTATAATATTTGTTCTATTTATATTCTATGAGTACACATTAGATATTCATGTCAACTCTATATGAATACGCAAAATAATAATTATGCAAAATATGTGAAATACCAAAACAATAAACAAAGCCATATATGATTCCTAATATCCTATGTTTCTCTAGTAAACCTAAAAGAAGAAGAACATAAGGCTTCTTATTCAAGAAACAATGTTAAATTTAAGCAATGCTTTTTAAATCAACGATAATTAGATGAAACCAATCATTCCAAAAAATATGGTTCATTGAGCAATTAAAATAGAACTATAAGTGTTTAAGAGACTAACAAAAGGTTTAAACAAAATAAACACAAAATTTTGATCTTGATAAATGCTTCAAATTCTTAGCCAAGATATCAGACCTAAACGTAAAAGAAATTTCATGTACTTGAATGACTATATTTGTGAATAGGGGAAATATTTCTAAATGGATTAATTATCATTTGATAGTAGGATATTATGTATGTGAAGAGATATGTTTTTGATTAATGAAACTATAGCTTTCATTTCTAACAATGGAGAAGAGAGTGACAATTTAATATTTTAATTTAAGACATCAATCTTAAATTAACTTCCCTATATCCACCTCCACCTCCACCTCCATCATCTAATCACCCACATCCACCTCCTCCTCCTCATCATCCACATCGACCAGCCCCTCCTCCTCCTCCTCCATTCCTCCACCTCCACTTCCTCCACCATCTTCTCCTTCTCCTCCTCCTTCTCCTTCTCCTCCTCCTTCTCCTTCTCCACCTCCACCTCCTCCTCCTCCTCCACCAACTCGTCTTCCCCCACCTAAAAATCCACCTCTGCCTCTAACTCCTCCTCATCCTCCACCTCCTCCTCCACCTCCTTTGCCTCCACCTCCTCCACCAACTAAACCTCCACCTCGCCCTCCTCCTCCTCCTCCTCCTCCTCCATTTCCACCTTCATCTCCTCCTCCTCCTCCTCATCCACCACCACCTCCAACTCCACCTCCACCTCCTCCACCCTGTCCTCGTCATGCTCCTTCTCCTCCTCGACCTCCACCGCAACCACCTCCATCTCCATCTCCACCTCCTCCTCCTCCATTTGCAAATCCACCTCCTCCTCCACCACCTCCTCCTCCTCATCTTTCTCGTCCTCCTTTGGCTCCACCTACTTCACCACCTCAACCTCCACATCCTGCTACTCCTCCTCCTCCACCTCCACCTCCTCATCCACCACCACCTATGTCTGCTCATCCAAAAAGTCAACCTCCACCAACAGCATGACCTCCTCCTCTTCCTCCTCCTCCTTCGGCTTCACCACACCCTCCACCTCATTCTTCTGCTCCACCTCCACCACTACCTCCACCTCCTCCTCAACTACCTTAGCATCCTCCTCCTCCTCCTCCTCCACATTGTCTACCGTCACCGCTACTGCCACCACTGCCTCTACCTACACCTCTTCCAACTCATTTTCTTCCTCCACATCGTCCACTACTAGCACCTCCTTCACTACCTCCTCTACCTCTTACTTCACCTTCACTGCCACCGCTGCCGCCTTTGCTAAGAGGGAGCTTAGATTACATCACCCCTTATTAAAAAGGAGTGAAAATTGTGTTTTTCTATTTCATGTGTCATGGACTAGACTAGGACTAAAAACCATAAGTCTAGGTGATGGCCATGAAGACAAATCTCATATGTCTCAGAAATCTCAGGGATGATTACAGCGAGAAATCTTGGATACCATTGATGTTTTGAAGTGTTGTTACAGTATGTATTTTGGAAATCAACCCACTATATTTTCAACCTCCTTACAGTCTCACATTCATCAGCATCACATAATAACAATCTCACCATACTTGTGAATGGAAGGTCCTAAAGTGACACTCTTTACCTCAACCTACTCTCTAGATGTCATTAAAATCTCGGCAGAATTACCAGTGATATTAGTAATACATTCCACATTCTAGACTCATTCAAGATTTTTGTAAAGTAGCAAGTCTCGATCATGTTCACTATCTCAGTGAAGCTCACATATAAAAGACCTCGTTGATATGGTGATGAAACAATGATATAGGTGGAAGTACAAGCAATGGTGCAACTACAAGAATCTTTGTGGTACTATGATGATGATCTCAGTGAAGCAACAATAATAATGATTATGATCTTTAAATTAAGAAAAGGATTGATGTTTTGGTCTTTGAGTGGCTTAGTAGGTCAAGCGTCAAGGTCTTAGTATTAGTCAATTGGAATCTCTATAAAAATAATTGTGTGTGGGTTTTCCTCTCCAAGAGGGATAGGTTTTGGCCCTGGCAGAAAGTGAACACCTTATGTTCTTGTCACTTGTATTTCAGTAACTTTTCGATGAA
>APFE031201167.1:300439-311049 GCA_000404065.3 Pinus taeda | reverse complement strand
TGCAAATTACATACTCAATCGCACTCCTACTAAGGCTTTAAAGAATATCACTCCAGAAGAAGCATGGAGCTCAATTAAACCAGATGTGAGTCACTTTCGTGTTTTTGGAAGTGAAGCATGGGCCCATATTCCAGATGAGAAACATAAAGCTTTAGAACCTAAGAGTGAAAAATGTATCTTTGTTGGATATTTTGCAGATGTCAAAGGATATAGAATTATTCCATTTAAGTCCAAAAATATTATCATTAGAAGAGATGTAAAGTTTGATGAAAATAAATCGGCCTACGAGCCTAGTTCGGTGCATGTGCCACCTCTCTCTATCTCTTCTACTCTTGAACACATTTCTTCTTCAGATGATGAAAGTGAGGATGACAATCCTCCCCCACCTTCTCAGGATCCTCCTTCAGCTCCTTCACTTCCAAAATGGGTCTGTGCTACTTGGGATGCAGCAGGTGATCTTGCCGGTGATCCTACAGATTAGTGTCGTACACGTTCTTAGTTCAAAAGAGCCTATTCTTTACTGGCTCAAGTCTCAGAAAATTATGATCCTGACAGCTTTGCAGAAGCTTCAGGCCATCCAGATTGGGACGCAGCTATGAATGAAGAATATCGTTCATTGGCAAACGATACATGGGATCTTGTTCCTGTACCAAAGGGACGAAAACTTGTTAGATGCAAATGGGTTTACAGAACCAAGTATGGACCAGATGGGAAAGTTGATAAACATAAAGCTCGTCTTGTTGCTGAGGGCTTTTCACAAGTTGAAGGCATTGACTATACTGAAACCTTCTCCCCTGTTGCCAAAATGAACTTTGTCCGCCTTGTTCTTTCCCTTGCTGCCTCTTTCAAATGTGAAGTCCATCAGATGGATGTTAAATCCACCTTCTTGGATGGGGATTTGCATGAAGAAATCTATATGGAACAACCTATTGGGTTTATACAAACAGACTCAAGTCTTGTATGTCGGCTTAAGAAATCCCTTTATGGTCTCAAGCAAACTCCTCGGGCTTGGTATGCCAAAATGGATAACTTTCTTTTAGAATCTGGCTTTTCTAGGTGTCATTCTGACAATACTATATACACCAAGAAAGTGGGCAAGTCTCTTATCATTCTTGTTCTTTATGTTGATGATCTTATCCTCACTGGTGGTGATCCCAACCTTATCAACCATGTAAAGTCCAGCCTTAAAAAGAAGTTTGAAATGACAGACTTAGGACACTTACATTATTTTCTCGGTCTTCAATTCTTGCAATCCAAGGAAAGTATTTTCCTCTCCCAATCCAAGTATGCCTGTGATCTTCTATGCCATTTTCACATGGAAGATTGTAAGCCAACTCCTTCTCCCTTTAAGTCTGGAGTCAAACTTTCAGTCACTTGTACTTCCCCTGAAGTTGATGCTACCTTATACCGTCAACTTGTAGGAAAAATTTTGTATCTAACCCATACTCGTCCTGACCTTTCCTTTGCTGTTGGTCTTATTGCTAAAAGAATACTTTGTTATGTTCGAGGTACAGTTCAGTTTGGAATTCATTACAGTGCCAAAGCATCTCCTCTATTGGCTGGTTTCATTGATTCCAATTGGGCTGGTGACCTTGATGATCGGAAGTCTACTGCCGGTTATGTGTTCACTCTTGGTTTAGGACCTATTACATGGGCTTGCAAGAAACAAGGTGCCATTTCTCTTTCATCAGCAGAAGCAAAGTATCGTGGTGCCGTAGAAGCTAGTAAGGAAGCCTTGTGGCTTCGACAAATCCTATCAGAGTTTGGCTTTCAGCAGCAGCATCCGACTACACTTTGGTGTGATAATCAAAGTTCCATTCAACTATGCAAAGATCCAGTCTAGCATCAGCGTAGCAAACACATTGAACTACACATGCACTTCATCAGAAAGCTCATTCATGACCATGTTCTTGAAGTGCAATATTGTTCAACAGATGATCAAGTTGCAGACATCTTTACAAAGGCTCTCACGGAGGCGAAGTTTACTAAACTTCGATTTGTGGTTGGAGTTCAGGAAGTTGTGACTAAGGGGGGATAGGCTCTAGTGCCTCCTTCCTTCTCCTTTTGTGTCATATTTGTAAATCCTTCAATCCTATCCGAAGTTGTTCTTAAGGGGGGATGTTAGGATATTCTGACACATAGGAATAGTTAAGTATAACTTGGTCTAGTATAGAGTTAGGTAAAGTGTGTTTCTTTACTATGTCCATTGTAACTTAAATCCGACGGTCACTGATATGTAGTGATCCGATAGTTCATTTCTCCTCGATCATTACCGACACTTGATAGCACCCGATTGGTCCATGATTTCTTAATTAAAGCGCATGGAGGGTCATTTGTAGGTTAATCCGTTCATGAGAGAAGCTATGTAAATTTCATTCTTTTATTAATAAATTGCCTGAAGTGGCCGCGTTGGCTCAGGCCGTGGACTATTTCCCTCTTTGAGGGTTTTAACCACGTCAAAATACTGGTGTATTGATCTATGATCTGTTTGTTAGCGGTGTCCTTTGGTGTTCTGCTTGAGGAACTTACCCTGTAAATTCCTACACATATTCTCTTGGTACTAGTAATCCTCCTCTGTAGCCACAGGTTCTTATCAGACCACAGTAGGGACCTTGCCAACAGTCATAGCTATAGGTTCCTTTCCCATCCAAGTAGGGAACTTACCAGCAACCGTGACCACGACTTTCTTTCCAATCCCAGTGGGACCTTACCAGTAGTTGCAGCTGCAGGTTCCCTTTCAATCATAATAGGGACCTTACGAGCAGCCGCAACTGCAGGTTTCCTTCCAATCACAACAAAAATCTTCCCTTTTGCCTTAAAAATGATAATGTAACATTCCAAAGGGCCATGTCTTATGCATTCCATGCTATTAAAAAAAGCATTTAGTCGTATCTTGATGATTTACCCACACATTCCACTAAACATCAAAACCATTCAACTCACCTTTATGTGATTTTTCTTCATTGTCAACATTATAATATCTGGTTAAATCCTCAAAAATGTGTCTTTTGTGTTGAATCTTGTCGACTCCTATGATTTGTAGCTTCTAAAGAAGGTATTTGAATTGATCCTCTTAAGGTCGAGGCTCTTGTTAATCTACCACCTCCATCTACCTTACAACAACTCCAATGTTTGCAAGGGAAGGCAAAATTTCTTCACCATTTCATCTTGAACCATGGTGAGCTTGCAAAGGGTTTTACACGCCTTTTAAAGAAAGGTGTCTCATTCATTTGGGATGACGTTTCCCAAAAATCCTTTGATGCATTAAAGACTACACTCATTAGTGTGCCTTTGTTTCATCCCCCTAACTATCATCATGACTATTTCTTGTATTTGTCTGCCACTCACAATACCATTGTTATGGTGCTAGTTTAAGAGGATGATGATGGTAATGAACATGTGGTATAGTACCTGATCTGTAATCTCCTTGACACTGAGATTTGTTACGCCCATGTGGCAAAATTGGCCTTAGCAGCAGTCCATGTTGTCCAACATTTCTACCATTACATCCTTTTACACAAAACCACAATGATATTTGATTATAAATCAATGATTTAAATTCTCACTCTCTAGTTTCTTGGGGGTAAATACTCCAAATGGATTGTCATCCTACGAGAGTTCTCCAATTCACTAGTTTTTGCTGAATTGATTTGTGATCTTCCCTCTCCCAACCCAACTACCATATCTTATGAACTAATTCTTGATGAATCTCTCTTCCTCATCAACACTGTCAATCTATCATATGGGGACATCATCATATATATCCAAAATCATACTTTTAGACCATAGTTTTCCCGCTCTAAGCGAAGTCAAATCTAGTACCAACCGCAACCTTATCATATTGTTGGGGATACCTTATACCATCATGGTGTGGATTCAATCCTTCAATGGTGTTTGACACATGAGAAAGAAGAGAAAGCTTTAAATGATTTCCACTTTCAAATTTGTGGCAGTCATATGTCAGGATACCCAATATCTCAAAAGATCCTTTGTGCCGACTATTTTTGGCCTTCCATCTTCAAAGATTTCATTCTGGTAGTCCATAAATGTCATGCTTGCCAAATATATGATTGGAAAATTGAACCCCACCTACTCCCTTACACCCGATTATTACCTTTTGTAAATTTTCAAAATGGGGAATCTATTTCATGACTTGTAACCCTCACTCAGCCGGGGGGCATGGGTACATCATCGTTGCAATGGATTATTTCACAAAATGGGCCAAGGTGATGCCTACATACAATATCGATGGTAAAACTACAACCTTATTCCTAGTTAATCATGTCATAGCTCGGTTCGGTGTTCCACAAGCCATAGTCACCGACCATGGCTCGTATATCCATAATTACATGATGAGAGAAGTCACTGCCCAGTTGGGATTATGTCATGATATCTCAACTCCATATTACCCATAGGTCAGTGGTCAAGTTGAAGGTCTCAACAAATTTTTGGTCATTATGCTTCAACGAACTATTGGGATGCATAAAAAGAACCAACATCTTATGCCTTCTTTAGCCTTATGGGAATATCAAACCACTGCTAAAATGATAACCAAATTCACACCTTTTCAAATTGTATATGGTCTAGAAGTTACTCTACCAATTGAATGTGAGATCCCATCATTGAAGCTAGCTGTCAAACTACTTATTGGTACTTCACCTAAATAAGAACAATTTCTTTACTTAGAACGTCTTGAAAAGACTCACTAAATTGCCACATTGGTAACTGAGACTCAAAAAAGATGCCTTAAAGCCTAATATGATAAAATCATGACCCTGTTATAGACATTTTTGGGCACTTCAACCCCAATCATAAATGTCCATAAACTGAGGGCTTCTAAGTCCCTAAAATTGTTGCTTCATTGCCTAAAGGAACAAGGTCAACTAATTACATCATCTCCCAGAAGTTCTCCACTGAAAGCTGCTCATAAATGGTCAAAACTAGACCATACTGAAAGCTCAATGCAGAGGGTGCAATGCATATCACCTTCCCAATGTACAGGGTGCGATGCATACTGATTTGCTCCTCTGTAGGGTGCGATGGTCGGGAATGGCCAAATGGCAGGGACAAAAATGCGAGGTGGAAGATCATGAATCTTCCAGAAGCTTCCCCTCTGACACTTTCCACTCCATTTTCGACCAGGGATGAGTAAGAGATCATCATTCTCCAAGTGGAAGCAGGAACTATCAGAGAGAAGACACTAATCAAGATCCCAAAAGATGGCTCACCTCTCTGTAATCATCTATATATGGATCGCTCATCACAGAGATCTGGAGGCTGGAATTTTGTATCTTATAGAGAAGTGTTGTTGGTATTCTGGTGTACATTCACAGTGTTGGGTGATATAGCTTTGCTTAAGGTGAAGAAGGGCTTCCTAGCTGGAGGATGATGCTGGGTTAGAGCTCATGTTTTCATCTGAATAAAGTTATTCTTGTTTCCTTCCATATTCTTGTGTACTTGTTTATATACGCATGTATATGGTTAATACACATCTGATCCTGTATTATTCATGAATTTAGATCCTTGTTTCTTGCATAGTAGTATGTTGCTGTGATTCCACAGGTTCTTTTGAAGTTGGGCAGACAAAGGAGAAGCAACGAAACTCTATCAAGAAGGGGAGGAAATCAAGCGCAAGACTCAGGTTGGCCCTCTTGGTTCTCCTCTCGTCTATTTTCATAAAAGGAAACAATAGTAGACTTTGATTATTTGTTTCTAAGATAGCCACCCATCTTAGTGGGAATAGTAGCATCCGAGTGGACACTATTCCTGGATAAAAAAATGGCAACTCCGCTGGGGAGCGACTAGATTACTTGTTAGCCTATCTATCCTTGTTTCTTTTATAAACTTACAGACGAAGCCTAAAGTCAAGCTAGCTAGCCTTCGAACTGCATTTGTTATACAAATGCAAAGTAGATCAATGTTGCTTCAGTCTATCTCCATGTTTTGTTTATGAATTAAACAATAGATCTGCAAGCAATCTAATTGCCCTAAGTGGTGGCTCTAGTAACCTCTTAGATCATCCCTGTGTTTTACATACACTAATCTTTACTTATTCAGCCTAAACACCTGAACTAGATTGCAAACTATGAGTGAAATCCCATTCAAAGTCTCACACTCCTACCATCGCACCCTGCCTTCAAGACAGTCTGTATGCATCGTACTTCCCGAGTGCAGTAGGTGCGCTGCATACTAAGTTCATTGTGTAACTGGTGCGATGGTCAGGGAGGGTTAACTTTACCCTTTGATTGTGGATTTTTCTCACTGTTTTCAGTCGTATTCAAGAGTTTTGCTGTCTGCAGTCAATGTACTTCTAAGAAAACCCCCTTCTCTTGCATTATTCTGCCTCCTTAGTGCAAAGAACTATAAATGTTTTTATGTATTGTGGGTCGTTTTTAGTTCTCTTTTGCAAAAAGTAGCATAGTCGAACTGTCGTCTCTAGATTTGAAAGTGTCATAGCTATTGTTTTCAGTTTTAGAAAGCAATACCATTGTTCTAGATAGTCGATTATACAGTTACTATTGCATAGGATTTGAATTAGTGGTTTTAAAGTGTCAAAAAGCAATTTCCATTTCAAAATCGTAAAGTGTCTCTCTTTCTTTCACTTCGTTTTGAAAAAGAATTTTGTTGAGTATTGTCGCTTTAAAAGTAATTCAATTTTGCACATAGCTTTCTTAACGTCATTCACACATTAAGAGAGCTAAAAAACAAATACATGCATGTGCATTTGCATTTTTGATTGCTTGGCTTGATTTAGGACTGTGCATTTTAGCGTGTGCTCTGTGCTCTGTGAAGAAAAGATGCTTGACTTTCTTCCCTTTAGTAGCTAGGATTCTTCATTGCTGAAAGAAGATCAAACGTTTGTTTATCATCTTAGACTACATTTTAGGAATTATATACACATCACGTGGTGAACCTGAAAGGAAAATTGCTAAGCAATATCAACTTAAAATAAATTCAATGAATCTAACAGCACTTTGGAACTTAACGCACAACATCTAGAGGTCTAGGCTAGAGACGTATTCCGACATTGTAAAGCCTGGTAACTATTGTTTTCAATATTGGTTGGGTGATTCCTCCACTCTGAGACAACAAGTGCCAGTACAGACTTGTGCTCCCAGGTACCGTCGAGTATATATTGGGAGACAACAATAGGCTACATCCTTTATCCTTAGGAATCCGTGTCTGTCGCCCTATTGATCGCAATGCACCAAACACAGCATTCGAGAATATTGACTGCCATACCGTAAAACGTATTTTGCAGTTTTGCGATTGGTTTGGTAATCCTCTCTGCCTAGATCTCCAAAGAAGTCCATTTTGCTCCTTTTCATACTCCTTAAAGGAAAAGGTCCTCCGAGCACTGTCACTTCAAGCTCAATAAAAATTGAAGGTGACTAGAGTCATCTTTTGTTTTTTCTCGACTCTTTAAAATTGAAAAAACAAGTTGTGTCAAAGCGTCTAAAAATTTATTTTAATTGGAATAACGTCACAAATTCCCCTGTTGATCTTCAGGTTGAGAAAATGGAGTCTACCAACCAAGTATTTCCCCGTGAAGGAAATCCTAGTCCCTTCTCCTCTTCGGGAGATGTTGGTGCACCCCATATGGCCACTTTGTCACTTCCAGGATTGACAATTGGTTTGCCATTCTGGCTCTTCTCTACCTCTGTCATCCAGAATCCCGTAATTCCCGAACAATCTAATCAGCAACTAGACGACACTAGAATTGCCTCCCAACCTTCTACTTCATCTAATTCTCCCTCTCCTCCTTCCTCTTCACTTGATAAAGCCGATAAAGCTAAAAATCAAGTAACTGAGAAGAAGAAGAAGCAAAAAGAGAAAAAGGAAAATAAGAGAAAGGAGCCAAAATCGAAAGGGAGCAACCAAGTGTCGTCTAGAAAAAATCCTCACACCGCTCATTCAAAACCTAAATCTCCTTGTGTCATTTGCAATAGAGACCACTATCGCTGAGATTGTCCCTGCATCCCTCAGATCTTAAGGGACTGGTCTCCTTGTTTGCACAATCTAGTAGCATCAACCTTTGGCGATCATGTTGGATGCTCACCATCAACCAGTGAAAGTGAATCACATGGACTAAGAAGGAATCCTAAACTTCCTTGTAAATTGTGTGAAGGCAATCGCGCCATCCACCACTGTCCCTTACTTGACAAGGCTAAGAGAGTTTTGGATGATCGTCCAGTTTCACCACTACGACTTCCCCCTGGATATAAAAAACTCTTGCCAAGTCCTCCACTGGTTGAAAATCTGGATGGCCCATTATTGTGGTCAACCGAAGAGTCTATCATTGAAAATGAACCCTCTGAATCCATACCAGATGAAAGTCAAAGGGTCGATATGGCAGTTGGCCCGGTCTTGCCTTCAGAATGTTCATCTTCGAATGATACCGTGACTGGAGAGAAAGAGAATGACACCGTTCAAATTCTTTTCATCAACATAGACTCCGACGAGCTTAGGAGCAGTCCTCCCGTTCCTTTATCGCAGGAAGGAAGTTCATAAGAGTCATATCCGACCGTCTATTTAGTCCCACCACCAAGCAACCTAGTCATTTCCTTCGACTGGAATCTATTACACGGACCCTGTTTACCAGCCAGTGTACCATTCAGAATCATGGTACAAACTTACAGAATGGTCATGGTTGGTACCATCATTGATGAAGGGGCTTCTGTGAGTATCCTTTCTTCAATTTCTTGGAAAGCGCTTGGTTCGCCATCACTTTTGCCTGAAATGAGAAATCTGGAAGGCTTCGACAAGGGAACCAGTCGACCTTTAGGGATCCTTCCAAATGTGATCATTACTTTGAGAAGCAAAATTGTTCACATGAATGTTATGGTAGTTCAAGGACCTTTAGATTATAATCTACTCCTTGGACCCGACTATATTTATGACATGGGAGCCATCGTCTCCTCACTCTTTAGAGTAATGTGTTTTCCGCACGAAGGTAGAATGGTCAAGTTCGTGGACCAAATGTCATTCCCCAGATCACACATTTCAAATAGTCAAATGCCATCCCTAAATGGTATTTTCACACATGAAATGTCTTATTGGTCTCCAGTCCATCCACCTGATGAGCGTGAGTGATTCAAGAAGATGTGATTGAAACCTAGGGGGCATGCACCCTGGTCTGTTTCAGCAGAAAAACCTTGGGTATAGAGTGGATTTTTGCAAGGGATATATGACTAGTCTAGTGAACCCGTCCTTATAGGAAAATGGGAACAGGCTGGAATAATATACCTTTGTCAAAGTTATGTGAGTGGAATGCGTCTGCGCCATTCAGCTTTGTCTGTTTTGATAGACATCGCCGAGGAAGCATTTTATCTGCTACGCAGATAGAACTTTCTTGGTAACCTGGAAATTTTTTCGCTATACCTGGGGGCATGCAAACCTTTTGTAAGCAAGCGAGAAATGACCAGCTAACTTAGCTCTATGATTCCACTGACTTCAACCACCTAGGTCGAGTGAGTAGCTAAAACCATTCATCTTAGCAGGGGCCACCTGGGCACCGACAAAGTAAAGGAAAAGTTTTCCTACCTATACTTGGTGGTGATATTAGTAGTTAAGTAGAGAGGCGTAGTTGGTCGTTCCTAGCGCGCATACAAGAGGCTCCCGGGAAAATCTTCAAAAGGTTCAAGCCCCATAAAAAATGGCATCTTGAATGAGACATTATTATCATACGACTGGCGAGCAATGTTGTCACAGAGTTCAAGCTCGTTAAAAAATAAACTCTCCATGAGCAGTTTTAGTGCATAGTTCAAGCTCGTTAAAAAATAAACATAAGTCATGAGCAAATGTTTCCCCCAATGTCTAAGCTCACTAAAAAATAAACCGGTAAATAACCATTGTGAATGCCTTATCGCCAACTTTTGAGCCTTGGTCGTGTTCTCGCCATAACCTCCACTCTATTTTTAGCCGATCATTCACCCCCATATGATTGTTTACCCCTTCGAGGAACATCTGCGAAGAGTGATTCTGCTAGCCATCCTTGTGACACTGCCATGATTGGAAAATTCCAAATCTTACCTAGAATCAGCTACTACCCGAAACCATCACTCGTTCCTCAAAAAAGAGTCTTCTTTAAGCTCTTTTTACCTGACTCATAAAATATGAAAAGATTACCGAGCAATTGGCCTCTCCGGCTCGTTAAAGGTATCGGAAGTGCTATCCCTCCTCTAGATTTTAATCTTTTTGGACCTGAGGGATTATTACACAAAACGATTGAGCTTGTTAAAACTATCGAAAATTCATCCCTTTTGTATTATTTTACGCTCTTTTGGACTTAAGGGATTATACAACAAAAAAGAATCCTTGGAGTCTCCTTTTCGTTTCTTTAAAACTCTCTAAAATTGAAAGAGACCGAGTTATCTTTGTCGTTAAACTCGTTAAAACCTAATAGCGACAAATTCGTCCAATGGACGAGAACGAGTTTCATTGTCGCTAGGCTCGCTAAAAATATAGCGACAGGTTCAGCCGAAGGGCAGATTACAGGACAAGCATATGTTATCCTCCTCAAGCTTGACAAAAATAAATAGGTACTGGTCAGCAATGACTGGGGAAAATTGGGAAGAAAACTTGAAGAAACTTTATTGGTAGCAAGTCGC